>JARYGA010036763.1:0-26179 GCA_030545235.1 Helianthus tuberosus | reverse complement strand
AAGTTGTCTCGATGCATACGTGATAACCTTCCTCCTTTGCATTAAAACACACCCTAAACCTTGATGTGAAGCATCCGAATAGACAACCAAATCTTTCGTTCCATCTGGGAGTGTTATGACCGGAGAACTCGACAACTTTTCTTTTAACACGTGAAAGGCTTCTTCTTGATCTTTGGCCCACACAAACCTTTCCTTCTTCCTCGTCAGCTTCGTTAAGGGTAACGCTATTTTTGAAAAGTCTTGTATAAACCTCCTATAATAGCCAGCAAGGCCTAAAAAGCTCCTTACTTTAGTTGGAGTTTTTGGGGAAACTCACTTCATTACTGCCTCAATCTTCGATGGCTCAACCAAGACACCTTTCGAGTTTATTACGTGGCCGAGAAACTGCACCTCTCTGAGCCAAAAGGCACATTTTGAGAATTTTGCGTAAAGTTTCTCCTTACGGAGAACTTCAAGTACTTCACGCAAGTGTCTCACATGTTCAGTCTTGCTTCGCGAGTAGACTAGAATATTATCTATGAACACGATCACAGATTTATCTAACATGGGTCGGCATACCCGGTTCATAAGATCCATAAACGCAGTCGGTGCGTTCGTCAATCCAAAGGACATGACTAAAAATTCATAATGCCCATATCGGGTTCTAAACGCGGTCTTTGGAATATCTTCTTCCCGTATTCTAACTTGATGATACCCCGAACGCAGGTCTATTTTAGAGAACCAACTCTCCCCTTGTAATTGATCAAAAAGATCGTCAATTCTAGGTAAAGGGTAGCGGTTCTTCACGGTCAGCTTATTTAATTCTCTGTAATCGATGCACATGTGCATCGACCCGTCTTTCTTCTTAAGAAATAAGACAGGCGCTCCCCAAGGTGACACACTCAGGCGTATAAAGCCCTTATCTAGTAGATCTTGTAATTGTGTCATTAACTCCCGCATCTCGGTGGGAGCCAATCTATAGGGAGCCTTCGCAACCGGTTTTGCACCCGGATTCAGTTCGATGCGAAACTCTATTTCTCGTTCGGGAGGGAGTCCAGGCAATTCCTCCGGAAATACATCCGGAAATTCGTTCACGACCTCATATTTTTCAAGCTTTGGGAGTCTTTGTCGAACATCTACTACATAAGCTAGGTATGCTCTACCCCCGTTAAGTACGTATTCAACGGCTTGAACAAGGGTGCACAATTTTGTTTCCACATTTCTCTCCCCTTGAATACTCAATTGCCTTCCACTTGGAGATTGGACAAGCATTACCTTATTTTCACAATTAATCTCTACACGGTGTCGTTGTGACAACTCGAACATTTCAGGTTAGTGTCGTTCATTTTTTCCGATTCTCAAACGCTCATTGTCTTCCTTCTTATGCATTACTTGATTTTGACTCGTTAAAGGTTGCGTGTTAACTTTAAACGTAAGTGACAACTGAGTGCGTCGCATAGTGTGGGCCGATCACTTGGATCCTGTTACTCCACACATGGGCCGGCTAGGGGACGTCACCCACATATACACACTACACACACATGGAATTAGTGAATGGGCTAAGTGAAGCCAAAAGCGCTGGTTGTTTGATTAAGGGCCGGTTATCATAGGTTATTTACACACACAGGAAGTTACGTGACTTGATACCACACGCATACTCAAACCCTACCTCCTAACCTGTTGTGCGACGACAGTGGAAACCCCCTCATTGTTGGTCGAAGTCTTCTTCTTTTAGGAATCTATCATCGTGTCCAGCATATATTAAAGTTCTTGGTTAGTTCGATCATTTTATTCAATTCTTGATTTGTTACGTGATTTGATAAACTTAGGGTTATTACATGATTGATATTGTTATCATTATATGACTAATGTTATGTGGTTATTACTGTTACATCTAATGTAGGGCATGACCAATTATTTGGTTTATAAACATATGATTAAAGCATGATTAATTGTTGATCATTGTTGAAACTGTTAGTGTGCGGATGTATATGACACGAGTAGGGAACAGTAATGATGTCATATTATGGGGGGAGGGTGGTTTATGTGGTTTGAATATTAGAGGATGGTTGATTATTATGAATTAGGAATACACGGATTGTGGGATATGTAACTGACTCGTAATACGTAATTTAATTAGAAAATCATACGCTGACCGATTTCACATTGGGGTGTTTTAAGAATCAAATCATAGGTTAGTATATTAGCTGCATGTTAACTTGATGATTTCTCAGTTAATAATGGAATGGTTTATTAAGTCAAGAAGCGACAGAAGTAAATCGATGCTGTGATGTTGTGATTTTGTGCAAGAGTTAGGTTAACAAATTAGATGAATCAAAGAAATTACTTAACAGATTTAACTATTTCAATTTGCAACTGGACCTTATGATTATTGGGCTTACACATTAATCTGTTACACATTAATGGACTGGGATAAAAAAAGGCACTGGGCCGATGGCATATGTCTTCAGTTAGTTAGAATTGATACAAAATTGAACTATTGCATTTTATATAAATTGGTTTGGGCCAATGTGTTAGATAGTTACGGATAAGGGATCAAATATATATATACATATTGGGCTGGTACAGATGGGCCTCACTCACGACTTGCTGTACACGTGAATGGGGTTAAGAATTAATGTGAAAACATGTTACATGATAAAGGATTTCAATATGTATTTGGATAGGTTGTGTAATCGGACATGATGTGAATCAAGCATTCACTTTATAATTCTATGATGTGTGTTAAAATGTTGGGTTGCATGAATGAGTGTTTCAACCTGTATGGCAATATGTGGAGTAATTATATGATATGTATAAGCTCTATGTGAAATGTGTATAGCAAATGTACGGTTAAGTGTTATAAAACTGACTATTACTGGAATTGATATTAGGGTCTGATTAGTTCACTGTGAATACATAATTAACTCTACCGAGCAAACCAAAGGTGAGTTCACACTCCTAAGGCATGGGATTCCCGGTGGGTTGGGAATGGGATTGAATAACTATTTATATTATCAACACTACTAGACTACCTAACACTGTCCTCGGATTGAGAAGGGCACGTACGTAAAGCCTACGTACACTCATACTTGCTACTGTCCTCGGATTGAGAAGGGCACGTACGTAAAACCCACGTACACTCATATTTGCTACTGTCCTCGGATTGGGAAGGGCGCGTACGTAAAACCTACGTACACTCATACTTAACATTGTCCTCGGATTGGGAAGGGCACGTACGTAAAACCTACATACACTCATACTTAACACTGTCCTCGGACTGGGAAGGACACTTATGGATACGACTAGTCTAGTAACATACAACATGGGAAGCCCCCACTAAATATCGTAAAAAGGTTTAGGAAACAGGGTAAACTGGTAATTCACATGGGAAGCCCCCACTAATTATTGAGAAGGATTGGGAAATAGGGATACTGATTAATACGTGGTTTACAAAACGAACTTACGATTATTGAAACGAACTCAATAACTAATCAATCAACTGTGAACTCGCTCAACTTTGTTGTTGACTCGTTGTTACATGCCTTGCAGGCCTTTAGGTGCATATCATGGGAACTTGCTGTCTGGGAAGCTGGAGTGGTCATGGGTTGAGTTACATGAAAACGCAACACAAGACTAAGAGCTTTTATATGTGGTTTATGAACACTTATCGAATTAAATATGCTTCCGCTGTAAACTGTGAAATATTGTAACGTTGTAACACTTATTGTTAATAAATGAAAGTTTTATTTAAATACACTCATGAGTTCAATGTGATGGTGGCTAAGATCCTGGTATGTCACACGCCTCGCGGGGGTTTTCCGCGTGTGGTATTTTGGGGGTGTGACAGATTGGTATCAGAGCCATTGGTTATAGTGAACTTGGTTTTAAAAAGGGAAAAAACGCTTTTGTAAAACCAGACTATAACCGAACAGTTCTGAAAACGTGAATACGACCATGACACTCAGCTCCAGATTGCAAGGTTCGTCTCTCGTATATTCATTGTATTGCATGACTAGTGAACACTTACATATGATATTGCATGTGATTGCACGTTTAGCACAACAGTATGAAATCATGTATTACTTGCATGTGTTATACGACTGATAGGGTGGTATTTCCCTAAACCTTCGTGACTTACGCTTCGTGATGCTCTTTGTTTGCTACTCGAGTTCGAGGAACCATTTGACATGAGTTAAGAGGAGCTGAGATGAGCATGCAAATCACAATATTATTGTGGGTGCACACATAATAATAATGTGGGGTGCATGCGAGTCCCAGTAAGGCTTAACAAGTGAAAAAGGGGTTCCATTCCGTTAACTGATCGATGTGAAACATAACAAACCTACAGGGGTCATAGAAGTGATTGTCCCCTACTCAAACGTGAACTTTCCATCCCTCTCTGGATCCTTTCGAATCTCGACGCTATCGAGTATTACCTGAACACCCATCTGAACGCCTAGCGAACAATGTAGAATGTTAGGTGCTTGTACGAACATCCCCGAGTTGGATGTTGCAACGGCAATGATTGGTCTATATCTTTCTCACCTTTATTCGTTTGTTGGAACTTAACGTATTGACGCCTTGGATCCCGAAGTGCGATCACTTTTGCAGCACTCTCGTAACATGCCGTGTATTACTCAAGCAACATGCAACATCAATGGAGAGGAGGATGAGCGTAGTACTTTACCGACCTCAGTACTTGACGACCCTGATTACCGGCAACGAGCACCAGCGGCTTGACTTAAATTGAATCCTTAACCCTTGTCAGCGACTCATGGGAGTCGACTCATACGAATCAATCGGGACATAAGCAATGACAATCGACTATAACATGGAACAACGACAGTACTCGAAATCCTTGTAATGAAAACAGCAACACTGGAAATGATGCTCATGGAAGGGAATTTAGAGTTGACGTGGGCGACGCCAGGATGGTAGCAATTTGGAAGCTTGTACGGGTAGCTAATCACTTCATCTCTGTCTTGTTTAACCCTGATGCTTCTCGAAAGGCTGATGGCAAGTCAATTGAAGTATCATATGTTTGTAGGGATGCAAACTCGATCTGGTGGGACAAGTGTTCGACATCGACCTTCCTTCTACTACCCTTGATAGTTGTGATACAGTAGTCAGTATGGATTTGGTTATCCCGATATCACGCAGATATACCCTGTGAGGAGAAAAGCTATTGTCTGTCATAAAGTATTCGGATAAAGCAGAGGTTAGCATCAATTCAGCAATGAAGGCCAGAAGTGTCCACGTAAGGAATACCCCGCTATGTTAACACTCGTTATTGATGTTAGGGCTAAGAAAAAGAGGATCGAGGATCCACCAATTGTTCGTGATTTCTCCCTATGTGCTACCAGAAGGACTGTCAGGTTTACCTACACATTGTCAGGTGGAATATCATATTGGTATCATGCCAGAAGCAGCCCTTAGTACTAGTGCTCCTTATTGTCTCACACCAGGAAGGTTGCAGGAGCTGCCTAATCAACTTCAGGAACTGTTGGACAAGAATTTTATCGGACCTAGTTTTTCGATTTGGGGAGCCCAGTTATATCAGTGGAGATAAGCCTTATCGTTGGACATGTGTACTGATTATCGAGAACTCAACAAGGTGACAGTCAAGAATCGTTCGCCTCGACCATGTATTGACAACCTGTTGACCAGTTGCAAGGGTCAAGCTTCCATTCGGAGACTGGCAAAAGAATGAACTATCATAGGATGGAAGTCCAAGAGGAGAATGACCTTAGAACAACATGTCGAATGTAATGCAGCCATTTCAACGTTATACACCATGATCATTGAGTTGACCAACACACCAGTCGCTTCAGGGATCACATGAATCGACCGCATTTGTTGACAACGTTCGGAATCCTGACCAGGAGAGCGCCATGGGTGGCATTTGTATCTTATTTTAGAACTCCCGAGGGAGGAGCCACTCCGCTCAAAGTCTTGTTAAATGTAATTCCTAGGTTCGAGAGGTACCTTTTGGATATATAATCAGCGAAGTGGGAATGCACGTGGATCTCGCTAAGATCCGTCTTGGATGGAAACTGATCGACACCAAAGAGTCCTTCGTGGATACAGCAATTTCTTGGTCTCACTTGATACTATCACAGATAAATAGTAGGATTTTGAAGGTCGCGCAACTTAAATCTCTCTAGCACAGCAGGGTGCTGTATTCGTGAAAGTCAGAACAGGATGACGTCTTTTCAGCTTTCGATTCCCAACTCTGCAATGCACTGAGCATCGTTTTTACCCGAGGGTGCGGGTGATCTAGTGGCATACCATGATGACTCAAATCAGAGTCCCAGCTACGCGCCGATGCAACACGAGAAGGTGATGATTTACGTGATGGAGTTACAAAGAGGAACTGCGCGACACACACGACTGGCGGTGAAAACCGTGGCTTTGGGATTTTGGATGGAGGCATCACTTGGACGGTACCAGATGCATTATTTAGACCGATCACAATGGCCTCCCGTGTATCGTTGTTCGAAAGAGGTAAAGCATGCAATGACATCGCTGGATGGAACTTCTGAATGGGTACGACTGAGAAACCTAAACACACACGAGCTCTGCAGCTCGCTATCGACTCTAACTTACCTGATCAGACTCGCTCTGCCTAAACTGGAGAACTGAATGAAGAGGATTTTCAAATCGAACCCATGTGGGGCTTGGAGAAGCAACCTTTGACCGGTCGGATGATACTCGTTACCTCATGGAACGAATGTGGGTCTCATTTTGCGGCAACTGTAGGAAACTCGTGTTGAGCAAAGCACATCGGCTTCGATATTTTAGTCGTCTGGGTTTTGATGAGAGGTATTAGGATTTATAAACCTTGAACTGGTAATCAGGCATGAAGGCCCACCTAGCGAGGTATGGGAATGATGTTTGACTTGTGGGAAAGCCAAGGTGAAGTGTTAGCAACCAGAAACACCTATATGAAAAGCGAATACAGACTGCCATGGATTTGGTCGCTAGTCTACTTACAACTCGAAACGGAAACAATATCACCTAGATGCTCGTTGATTGTCTCGCGTAACCAGCACACTTTCTAACCATCAAGGAAATGGATAAGTTTTCTACACTTGCAGTCATCTACCTGAAAGAAGTGAGTACTAGGCACGGGGTGCCAACCTCCATTATCTCTGATCGCGACCCATGATTTGCATCTGATTTGTGGCAAGCGACGCACAAATCCTTTGGCTCATGTCTAGACATGAGCATAGCATATCACCCACAGATGGATGGGCAGGCTGAACGCACCATCCAAACTCTTGAACACATGCTTCGAGCATGTGTAATCGACTTTGGTAGCAGGGAGCGGCATCTAATTTTGGTGGAATTTTCGTATGACAACAGTTACCACACCAGCATCCAGGCTGCTCTGTTCGAGGCATTGTACGGGCAGAAGTGCCGACCACCTCTTTGTTGGGCAGAAGTGGGAGACAGCCAAATCACTGGCCCAGAACTCGTCGTAGACACAACAGAGAAGATTGCTCAGATACGACAACGAAAGGTGGCAGCTCGTGACCGTTAGAAAAGCTACGCTGATAAGCGCAGGAAACCACTCGAGTTCCAGGTTGGGGATCGAGTGCTACTCAAAGTCTCACCTTGGAAAGGTGTTGTTCGTTTTGGCAAACGAGGCAAACTCAAACCACGATATGTCAAACTTTTCGAAATCATTGAGAAAATAGGCAAGGTGGTCTACAAACTGAATTTACCGGAAGAACTCAGTGGAGTTCACAATGTTTTCCATGGGTCAAATCTGAAGAAGTGTCTGTCAGATGAAACTTTTGTAGTTCCTTTCAAGGAGCGCACCATCGACGATCAGTTGCAATTTGTCGAAGAACCAGTAGAAATCTTGGACCAGGAGGTCAAGATTCTCAAACGTACTTGGATACCCATTGATCGAGTTCGTTGGAACTTCCGTCGTGGCCCAGAGTACACCTGGGAACGAGTAGACCAAATGAAACACAAGTATCCCCAGTTGTTCGATAATAGTGAAACCACTACTGAGGCTGAAGCTACTGCGGAATTTCGGGACGAAATTCCAAACCAACGGGGGAAGGATGTGACACCCCAGGAAAACCACGCAACCTAACTAGCTTCCTCAGTAACTACATGCTAAATTTCTGGATGAAATTTCTTTCAAGTTGGGGATGATGTGACAACTCGAACATTTCAGGTTAGTGTCGTTCATTTTTTGCGATTCTCAAACGCTCATTTTCTTCCTTCTTATGCATTACTTGATTTTGACTCGTTAAAGGTTGTGTGTTAACTTTAAACGTAAGTGACAACTGAGTGCGTCGCGTAGTGTGGGCCGATCACTTGGATCCTGTTACTCCACACATGGGCCGGCTAGGGGACCTCACCCACATATACACACTACACACACACATGGAATTAGTGAATGGGCTAAGTGAAGCCCAAAGGGCTGGTTGTTTGATTAAGGGCCGGTTATCATAGGTTATTTACACACACAGGAAGTTACGTGACTTGATACCACACGCATACTCAAACCCTACCTCCTAACCTGTTGTGCGACGACAGTGGAAACCCCCTCATTGTTGGTTAAAGTCTTCTTCTTTTAGGAATCTATCATCGTGTCCAGCATATATTAAAGTTCTTGGTTAGTTCGATCGTTTTATTCAATTCTTAATTTGTTACGTGATTTGATAAACTTAGGGTTATTACATGATTGATATTGTTATCATTATATGACTAATGTTATGTGGTTATTACTGTTACGTCTAATGTAGGGCATGACCAATTATTTGGTTTATAAACATATGATTAAAGCATGATTAATTGTTGATCATTGTTGAAACTGTTAGTGTGCGGATGTATATGACACGAGTAGGGAACAGTAACGATGTCAAATTATGGGTGGAGGGTGGTTTATGTGGTTTGAATATTAGAGGATGATTGATTATTATGAATTTGGAATGCATGGATTGTGGGATATGTAACTGACCCGTAATACGTAATTTAATTAGAAAATCATACGCTGACCGATTTCACATTGGGGTGTTTTAAGAATCAAATCATAGGTTAGTATATTAGCTGCATGTTAACTTGATGATTTCTCAGTTAATAATGGAATGGTTTATTAAGTCAAGAAGCGACAGAAGTAAATCGATGCTGTGATGTTGTGATTTTGTGCAAGAGTTAGGTTAACAAATTAGATGAATCAAAGAAATTACTTAACAGATTTAACTATTTCAATTTGCAACTGGACCTTATGATTATTGGGCTTACACATTAATCTGTTACACATTAATGGACTGGGATAAAAAAAGGCATTGGGCCGATGGCATATGTCTTCAGTTAGTTAGAATTGATACAAAATTGAACTATTGCATTTTTTTATAAATTGGTTTGGGCCAATTTGTTAGATAGTTACGGATAAGGGATCAAGTATATATACATATTGGGCTGGTACAGATGGGCCTCACTCACGACTTGCTGTACACGTGAATGGGGTTAATAATTAATGTGAAAACATGTTACATGATAAAGGATTTCCATCTGTATTTGGATAGGTTGTGTAATCGGACATGATGTGAATCAAGCATTCACTTTATAATTCTATGATGTGTGTTAAAATGTTGGGTTGCATGAATGAGTGTTTCAACCTGTATGGCAATATGTGGAGTAATTATATGATATGTATAAGCTCTATGTGAAATGTGTATAGCAAATGTACGGCTAAGTGTTATAAAACTGACTATTGCTGGAATTGATATTAGGGTCTGATTAGTTCACTGTGAATACATAATTAACTCTACCAAGCAAACGAAAGGTGAGTTCACACTCCTAAGGCATGGGATTCCCGGTGGGTTGGGAATGGGATTGAATAACTATTTATATTATCAACACTACTAGACTACCTAACACTGTCCTCGGATTGAGAAGGGCACGTACGTAAAACCTACGTACACTCATACTTGCTACTGTCCTCGGATTGAGAAGGGCACGTACGTAAAACCTACGTACACTCATATTTGCTACTGTCCTCGGATTGGGAAGGGCACGTACGTAAAACCTACGTACACTCATACTTAACACTGTCCTTGGATTGGGAAGGGCACGTACGTAAAACCTACGTACACTCATACTTAACACTGTCCTCGGACTGGGAAGGACACTTATGGATACGACTAGTCTAGTAACATACAACATGGGAAGCCCCCACTAAATATCGTAAAAAGGTTTGGGAAACAGGGTAAACTGGTAATTCACATGGGAAGCCCCCACTAATTATTGAGAAGGTTTGGGAAACAGGGATACTGATTAATACGTGGTTTACAAAACGAACTTACGATTATTGAAACAAACTCAATAACTAATCAACCAACTGTGAACTCGCTCAACTTTGTTGTTGACTCGTTGTTACATGCCTTGCAGGCCTTTAGGTGCATATCATGGGAACTTGCTGTCTGGGAAGCTGGAGTGGTCATGGGTCGAGTTACATGAAAACGCAACACAAGACTAAGAGCTTTTATATGTGGTTTATGAACACTTATCGAATTAAATATGCTTCCGCTGTAAACTGTGAAATATTGTAACGTTGTAACACTTATTGTTAATAAATGAAAGTTTTATTTAAATACACTCATGAGTTCAATGTGATTGGTGGCTAAGATCCTGGTATGTCACACGCCTCGCGGGGGTTTTCTGCGTGTGGTATTTTGGGGGTGTGACAGTCGTGCCATCCAATCCATACCTACTATCATTTTAATTTCCCCTAAAACCATAGGTATGAGGTCAATATCGAATTCTTCATCTTCTATAATGAATTTCAATTTCTACAAATCTCGCGTAACACGTAGTTCTTACTATCGGCTATTTCTACTTCTAAAGGTATCGGCATTCGTTCAATCTTAAATGAAGGATGTTGTGCGATTTCATTTGAAATAAACGACATAGTGGCTCCGGTATCGAACAAAACATAAACCGGTATGGAGTTTAATAGAAAGATACCTGAGACCACATTCGGATGGGACTTGGCTTCTTCGGATGTGATTTGAAACATCCTCCCTTTTGCCTTAGAGCTTTCTTCATTCTTTCCTTCCTTCTTTGATCCTTGTTGGAGTTTAGGACACTCCGACTTAACATGCCCTTTCTGGAAACAGTTGAAACATGTCTTCGGGTTGCTAGGGCACTTGTAGGATGTATGCCCTTCTTCACCGCATTTATAGCACCCTTTCTTACCCAAAAGGCATTCCCTAGTGTGAAGTTTTCCACATGTCTTGCAAGGAGTAATACCACCCTTCGACTTATCTTTCCTTCCCTGATCTTGGAACCTCGCCTTTTTAGATAGACTTGCATTTGTCCCCTTTTCTGCCGAGCTCTTTTCACCACGTTCCTCCAGTCTTTTTATCTCAATTTCTCTATCTCGTGCCAAATTGATAAGCTCGTCAAGGGTTTCACATTTTGAGTGAGTAATGAACTCCCTAAATTCTGCCTTCAATATGCCATAAGAGCGATTGATCTTCATTCTTTCGGTCTTCACAAAATCTCCGCAGAACTTCATCTTATCCATGAAAGTGTTTGATATTTCGTTTATCGTCTCGTTTTTCTGTCGAAGGCGTAAGAAATCCTCCTGAATCTTATCAATGGCCGACTGAGGACAATGATATCTCATGAAGGGTTCCTTAAATTCTTGCCAAGTCATCATTTGGAGTTTATCCTCACCTATTTCCTTGCTATGCGCATCCCACCAATCTTTCGCCTGGAAAGAGAGTTGACCAGTAGCGAACATCACCTGGTCTTCCTTTTCACACCTACTTCGTATAAATACGGCCTCTATATTGGAAATCCATCTTTGGCATGCGATTGGGTCAATTTTACCATCATACGTTGCAGGATTGCATGCCATGAAATCTTTATATGTGCATCGTCGTTCCTTGCTTTTAACTTTAGAATCCTCAATCAGTTCCTTCAATTCTTCTATCTTGCTAGTCATCATTGCATCCACAACTCCCAATACCCGACTCTCCACTTCTTGAGCTAATCGTGGAAGATTATCTTGCATAACCCCTTCCGCCACTTCTATTACTTTGCTATTAAATGCTTCTTGTCTAGTCATATCATCGTCATCCTCATTAACGTTTCTTGCATCGGCCATCTACACATTGTCATGTTTACGTTTAATACAAATCACAAGCTTTTAATACATCATAGTTCATTAGTCCGTATTTATTTCATTCGCATTCTTACATTTTAAACTTTACTCGCTTTTTAAACTTTCATCATTCATTCGTGTCATTCGACACATTACTTTCAACTTTTACAAATTTCTTTCTATCATAACCACTAATGGTGGTTACATATATCTTATTAGGCCTTATATGGACCCTACATGAACATTTACTAGGCCTTCGGACAATTCGAAAACTCAAAATACGAAAAAGTAAACAAAACAGCGGGATGGGTTTACGCGTGGCGTCGGCGACGGCCGGGAAGTCCGTCGGTGACGGCTTCTGTAAATGTCCGTTGGCTAAAAGTCCCGTAGGCAGCAGCTTAAGCCGTCAGCCCAAGTAGGGGCGTCGGCGACGCACAGAACTGGCGTCGGCGACGGTTTGTCCGTTGTCGTTTCGCTGCAGTTCATTTCTTGGGTGACTTGTTCCTTTTTCGGGTCTGTTTCCAGCCATACGGTTCCTGGAGCTCCCCGTGTCACCCCCATATTTACTCCTTCACGTACTTAACTTAAATTTTATATCCCGAGCTCATTATACATACTAGCATTTTACCAAAAACTTAAATTGTTACCTCATTGGCGATCTTGGAGCGAGCACACTTTCGAACGAGCCGTTAGTTTGAGTTCAAGCATCACATCATATGCTCGAATCCCTCAAACCTTGGCTCTGATACCAACTTGTAAGGTCCGCATATATGACTAATAAAAATGGCGAGGTTAGACACTATAATTTTGGACTTTCAAATTTGCCTAAGCTTCTCACAAATTAAGGTAACGATACTAATATCTTTAATGCACAATTTTAACAAAATTTGGGCAAGACCCGTCCATAAGACGAGTATATCCCTGTTTTAACCATCATCAAAACAAATAAGTCTACAACCCGTTCGACTAGACACGACTAAAAACCATAACAACAAGTGTTAAAAAAGTGTAACTACTAACAATGTTATACAAAACAAGCATTTTGACCTAAAACATTAATACAAAATAGCGGAAGCGCTTGATGGTCATGATGTGCTCACGTGCTCGCTCCAAATTGCCAAGTCGCCTAAATCGAGGATTTACCTACATTCAACATAAGTAAATAAGTTAGTATTTCGTCACTAACACAAATAATTTGATACAGCGATTCGTGTCTATCACGGTTTTGCATCATTCCATTACATTACTAACCATTAAACGGTTCATTACTTGCTTGCCTCATAATAGAGACTAAATATACCTTTCTTAACCTACCCGCTAATAACGGATACTTGTATCTTTAACTTATCTTTCATTCGATTCGTTCATGACGAACAATCATATTCTTTACATTCTTACACTTACACTCCAATCCGAGAAGACGGATCAAATAATCTTTCATTCGTTACATTCATAACCTCCCATACCCGGTTCGACTAGAAGGAACCGGATATGATGCATTATCTTTCGTAATTTATTCATTCCTCATAATCCGTTTTTGACAGATCTTACTTTTACTTTCAAATGACCATAGATTTCAATTCTCACAACTTTAACATAACAATACATTACAATTGAGATTATTATACATATGACAACATCATGAAAATAGAAATATGGTGTACACTAACGTACCTCGGTCTTGTGAGTCTCCCGTTTTCTTAGTGTTTGAGCCTTCTTCTTTCACGCCTACATTAAACGCATTCATTCATTTAGCCCAACACTTTCATTCCATTATTTACATAAATTTCTCATTTTCAAGTGACAAACATTATCACTAATTTTCAGAATTTCACACATTCATTCTCTTAAGCATTTCATCAAACACTTGGTGTGTGTCACATTAATAAAGCATATTGTACAAGTATTCAAAGCATGACTTTACTAGTTCCTCTTATATATCATCAATAATCAATCATGTTCATACAATTCTTTTATTCTACATCAATTTATCTAGCATTCATGTATTACAAGCAAGATCATATATCAAGATTACTCATAATTACTTCTACTTGATCATCCTTTCATGCTAATTTTTCATCAAGTGGTTTTATACAATTATCCTTCAATTGACCTAAAATCACACATGATTTCTACCATAGGGAGTAACCCTAACATCTAACTTACACAAATCATACCACAAACTCATGATTGGGTTGAAACCCTTTTTCTACAATTCACAAAATCAAGAAATTCGACTTACCACTTCACTATGTATGCTTAGATGATCGAAAATTTTGAGACATGCAACTGATTATCTCTGAATTTCGTTGTCAATTGTTTGAATTTAGCAAGAACAAGGGTTCCCCCTTGTTTCCCTTTGCTCTGATCGAACCCAGCACCCCCAGGGGGTGAAATTTGGGTTTTTATTTCTTTAATCCCTTCATTACTTAAATTTTCACAAACACCCCTTTTAGTTTACTTCTTTTATATAACTTACTCACAACTCATTTTATTACTAGTACTTATAACATTTTCCATTAACTATATTAAATCTTTAATTTATTTAACTCATGTGTCTAATAAATCTTTTTGGGATGTTACAGTATTACGTTAGAATAACGAGCCCGAGAGAAGGGACAAAGATTAAAGTAAATGAAAATACAAATCAACTGATGAGAACGCTAAGGCATAAGGGGTAAGGTTTGACTGTCATAGGTGATGAAATTCACACGGATAAGTCGAACGAATTAAAAAAAAAGAATAAAGGACTTGATTGAATAAAAGCATTGGGTTTCGCTAAGACGACCAAATAAATTAAAAGGAAGTCTTAATACATACCAGGACGGTTGTTTTGATAATGACTTCGGTAAAATACCCGAAAGATGGGTAGGATTTTGAGAGTATCCATAAACCAAGAGATGGGAACACGAAATAGAAAGTCAAAAGACTCGGATTATGAGTCATGACTAAAAGACGATGAGAATTTGAAAACAGAAATTTTGATAACTATGTTCAAACTATTTTAAAGTTGAACGGGTTGGATAAGGAACGAAGTTTGACGTTCACAACTAATGAAATTTCACAAGAACAAGTTAAACGAGTTAAATGAAGAATAAAGTTTGCTAATGTAAGTAAGCGCGAACCGAATAAGTAAAAACACGAAATATTAAGATAAAAGAACCCGGGTAATGGGTTGTAAATAAATATAGGAATAAACCGGATAACAATAAGCGGAAAACAAACCGGCGTGTAAATGACGTAAGAAGTCATAGAGTCGGAGGATTAGTTTAAAATGGAAGCGGACGTAGCCTTAGACTACAGTCAAGGTCCATAGAATTCAAGAACGAAAACGAATGATTTCTAAACTTAAAAAGGCAGCCTTGACACCGAAAGAATATTTTTAGAACGACATGAGTAAAAGATGAATCTACGGGATCATCACAACCTTCAGGAATTATAAGTAATGTTAAGGTCTACGAGACCGAAAAGACCCTTGGGTCAGAAATAGAAAGAAACGCATTGTAGGGTCTTACCTTAAAAAGGTGGAAATCTATAGAGATAGTCTACGGGACTAAGTGAAAGAACCTGCGGGTTATTTGGGTAAAGCGTGGAAAGCTGGTTATAGTTCTCTATGTAAAATAATAACGGTCAGGAATAAAACTTAGACGGAAATTCCTAGACATGAGAGAAAAAGACGTAAGACAGAGAAAACGTAAACTAAAAAAAATTAGTTTATAGTCAAAAGCAACGTTTTGACAAACATTAGTAGTATGAGGGGATTTAGAAAATCTTAAACACACATAAGGCCGGAGATGGCAAAATAGTATACCCGGATAACGAGGTATGAAGTGACGGCGACTAATTAGTCTAGCCAGTAAAACTATTCAAAGTTAGGAAAATGTCATGGCAAATACAAAGCGCTTGTTAATATAAGACAAGCGCGGGATAAACATGTTCACAGACTGACGAGACTAAGTGTTCTAGTGACAACTCGGTCAATAAAGATAAAGGACATAAGCTAAAAATAACGGCCCGCGAGGCCTTACACATGAAAGACGTACGCGTCAATATAAATGAAAACGTTAGACCAAAAAGGAACGAATGAATGTCTTGAAAACGAAACTAAGTTCGTTAAGTCTAAATTAAAAGAAATACGTAGATAAGGTTTCGGGGACGAAACCTCTTTAAGGGGGGTAGACTTGTAACACCCCGAAAATGGGTTCGGTATTCAAACCCCGTTAATACTAAAAGACGGGTAAAGTACCGTTAGTGGTAAAAGTAACCCGGTAAATATTAGGATTTAAATAAATAATCCTAATATTAATTAAAAAGCGGATAAGAGCTTTCAAGAAATAAAATGGATAAAAGGCCCGAGTTAACAGAACTTAAAATAAACAGGTTAGAACTCCCGGAACTCACTAAGTTAACTAGGGGCAATTAACCTAGTTATTAGTTAATTGTTTTAAAACAATAAAGAAGCATGAACTAGTAAGCCTTTTATAAACCATGGATATTTGAGGGACCAAAGTTGGACAATTGCAAAATGTTTTTAATTAAAACAAGTAAACACCAAAACACACACATATGAGTGCGTTTGGTCGACGATTACACAGGCTAGGAGAAGGGTTCCTATTCAAAACCCTAAACTCAACAAAATCTTCAAATTGGAGGATCAATAAAAGGCCAAATTCGGATTTGAATACATATAAACGATCACCAAGTCAAGGGGATCGTAAGCTATGTCGAATTTTTAATATTTATGAAGTTGTGAAAATTAGTTAACTTTGCATGATGTGATCTATGTATGAATCGTAGAGGCTATGGCCGAATTAATGAAGTGTGATTGCTTAGGAACAAACCCTAAGTAGAAATTGAATTAAAATTGCTATGATTTGAATTATTTGATGATTTACCATACTTAGACAAGTGGATTTTGATTATGTAGTGAAGATGATGATATACATATGCATAAGATCATCATATTTGATAGTTGAAACAAGACACTCGAACAAATTACATGATTTGGGTACTTATTGATACATGATTGATATGGATGTTAATGTTAATCTTGGTAAAAATGATTGGTTATGAACTAGTTAGTAAATGTGTAAAATAACGCCCATTAGGTGTTTGATAAAATGCCTAAATGAAAGCTAAATGTGTAAGTAGAGCTTACGCCCCATTATATTATTTACAAAATACTTATTTGCAAGTATTGAATATGAATTTTGTTAAGGGATTGGAATATGATGTTCTGGCACGAAATAGCGCGAGTCGGAATAAGGGAAAATGGCAAAAAACCATGAATTTTGGTAAAAAAGGGTAGAATGGTAAATTATCATGGGATGATGGACAAATAAGAAATTTCGACACATTACGTTATGGTGAAAACCGTGACGGGTAAGAGTGGTAAAATAGGTAATCTGGACATGGGTCAAACGGATGGGAAATGAAATTCAAATGGACACCATATGGTGTAAGCCATAACGGGTCAAACAAACAAGAAAGATAGTTTTCAAGTAAAACAAGTTCAAGGGAAAAACCGGGATAGGTTTAAGGGGGGTGAAATGGTAATTAACTACCATCTCATATAAATGAATGGTCATTTAGACTAAACGGGTCAAATAGTGTTGTTAACACCATTTGACAATAACATCTGATAATCGCTTGTTGAGTTTTGTGTTCACAGGAATTAACATAAGGCTCGTGTTACTATTAACTAATGATTAATAGTGAAAGGTATTTTTACAGGTCGATATAAGGACCTGAGCCAGATACGCATAAATAGATCTATAGTTGAAGAGTGATATTTTGGTCAAATAATTAGCGAGAGTCCTTTGTCGTAAAATGAGGGACTAAAATTGACCAAAAAGCCCTTAATGGGTAAACCGGGATTTAGGAACTTGTGTTATGATTACGTAACCCTTAGATACGTGTAAGAGTTAAAGGCAAAACCTTTTGTGAGTCAAATGCCTAAAAAGGGGTCATTAGCGTAAAGTGACTAAACGAAGGGTAAATTTGGGATTTCGGGTTTCTTAAGTTACATCCACCACAAAAATAGTTGTGGTAGAAAATAAGTAGGTATTTAAGTTTGGAAATGCGAGGTGTGAAAAGAGAAGAGCGGATTTGTTGCTTAAATGCACAAAAATCCTCCGCACGGGTCAAAACGGATTACGTGCATAGCTTGTGTACTAGTCGCGCATTTCATAAGAAAATATGAACCCGAGCTAGAGATCTTGAGTTAAATACATTGATGTATGTATTTGGTTGTTTAAGAAACAAGTTGGTGGTTTTAATTATAAACGGGTCAAAATGTTGATTTTGAACAATAAGCCGAATTCTTAAAAATGTGAAATTATATTAGTTGAAATGTTGAACTTTAACTCCATGTGATGGAGAATTATATTACGAACGCGTAGGAAAAAGAATCGCGTAAAACGGATAAATAACGAGAAAGTTATGCACGTTTCGGCGAAAATTAGCGTTGCTGAAAATATGCAGCTTTCAGCAACAAACATTCTGGACAAAACAGGGGGTCGCGCCACACGACGACAAGAGCAAGGAGCCGTCGCGTGACGTATGGCTAATCCAACTTATGTTTTATGACTTGTAGGTAGAGTTTTAGTACCGGAGGATGATCAAGCTTTACGAAGAACCGAACACACGAGATTAAAGCTTCCGCACGGCGTTACATCGTACTTTTAAAACGACGAACTCAATTACATTATGTTGTACATTTTTTTAAAGTGTAAACATTTTAGTAAACCCGTATTTTATATGTATGTGTATTTGTAAGTACACAAAATCTTGTCGTTATTAGTACAAAAACCCCTTTCATAATAGTACGGGTGTTACAAAAACCAAGCGGTCACCTCTATCCTTACAGTATGTATCCCATACTCCATGGACCTTGGTCGTCCAAAGTAAGAAAAATCCTTCGTCGCATTAACTTATGTGACGAATACATTGGTATTGTTTGAGCTCAACGAGTTCCAAAAAGATTGTGATGATTTCCATAGATGTTAAATGGAATACGGTAAGAGAGTTGCGCCATGGCTCGTGCCATATTACCCTTTGAGGCAAAACGAATATCAAATGATGGGTTTTATTGCAACAACTCCAATGAATAAGGTAAGGTGTTATAGGCACCGTGGGATTAACCCAAATGTTGGAATCCTAGAATGTTTAAGTAAAATCTATCCTAGGTGGTTATCCTAATTTATTTGCTTAGATGATTAGTCTCAACTGACTTGTGATATAGATCGGATGCTAGGCACGAAATCAATATGTGTAGTTTTTAATGTATTGTGGGGAGTCATAGTAATCATCTTAGTTAGCGTTCTAAGAAATGGAAAAATTGAATTCTCAAGTAACAACTCAAGAATTTTGAACAGGTAGTGATCATTAGTCTGACCCGCAAGGCCCACCAGGATTCCCATCCACTGCATGTTATTATTACGTGCCCCCTCGTAATAATAAATTGCCTTGTATGGTCACCCTAGCGTTCCCTCGTTCAAAACAAACGATCAGTCGGAGAGAGGGACATGACTGTCTATTTACCTTTAACATAGAATGGGCCTTCGTGATGGTCCATGCGTTAATACTTGTAGCCATCGCTCGCGGAATGGCACGATGTTGAGAAATAGAAGTAAAGAGGATTCATAACAATAATAGATGGATGGGCACTTTCAAGATGACTATTTCATCTTCCTTGTCTTGACAAGAATGTCACCAACCATGATTAATATGAACCATAGGGACCTCGTTCCTACTAATAGAGTGTTCTTCCAAGGCTTCCACCTCCGCCTCATTGTCATCATCGAGGTCAGGAATTTTCCGTATCCGTGGGAAAACAACCATCTTTTATGGAATGTCGAGCTCAAGGTTTCACTTAGGGACTACGCCCTACCATAACAACAGATGCGAGGTCAATACGCTTGTTATGAGAATCCAGAATAATAATAGAATTTGAATACTAAGATATCATGGTCGTGGCAAAATAATCCGTACAACGTATACATGTGAACAACTTATAAATAATTTTTTGAGCAATTGTACTTTTGTTTTCATTGTTGTTTATATCGTATATCATTTCCAATTCGACTTATTGTTATCGTGTCTAAACCCCATAGACTAGTTTATATGGTATCCTCGTATCATCGTTTCGAATTATCGTTTAGTACTATCACATAGTATCCTTGCATTATCGTTTCGAATTTATCGTTTTGTATTAGTGGACTCTTTGTAAAAATATAATGTAAAACACTTGTTGTTAAAGACATCGTTTTGAAATTGTAGACAAGACTCAAAAGAATCTTAGTTTACTACAATTGATGCTCTGATACCAGGTCTGTCACACCTCGATTTTTGGTTTCTGCAGAAGCGTATCGCGAGGTGCGGCCAGAGCGGCAATCGTTACAATCAATCGAGTAAACAACATATTTGAAACATAAAAGGAAGTTCATCCATACATTTGTTTAGGATCCATAGTTTACAACACAAACATCTTGTTCAGGATAAAACAACTACACTTTAACAACATTGTTCAAAGTTTAAAACGGTTCAACACAACAAGATAACTGAAAAACAGGATGACATCTCAAAAGCTTGAGTTCTTGATAACAACACGAACATATTTTTCCAAAGCCATCCACTAATCTCCTGTAATACATGTTAGTTTTGAAAACGTCAGCAAAGGTTGGTGAGTTCATGTTATTAGTTTTCGTATCAAATGAATCTTCAAAACATTTGAAATAGTAAATTCGTTTTGTTTCGTATCAAATGGATCTCCAAAACATTTGAAATAGTAAATTCTTTTTGTTTCGTATCAAATGAATCTCCAAAACACTTGAAATAGTAAATTCGTTTTGTTTCGTATCAAATGAATCTCCAAAACTTTTGAAATAGTAAATTCGTTTTGCATAGTATGATGAAAATCGTGTGATCATTAGTGTCTTGCAAGGACACTAATCTGTATGCTACAATAGGAGGCAACCAAACCTTGACAATTTATCGTGTGTGTCAATGACACTAGTTTGGACACAAAGGCACTCTTAACGATCGCGGTTATCGTTGCCGTTAAGAGTGGGGCTTGCCAAAACCCAAATAGATCTATTCATTTGTTTCTCGGTACTTGTTTATTCATTAATGGTCCCTTTATTTTAAACACCTATCCGCATGTGATCAAAATAGTTTCATCGTGTCATCATACTATTTGTAACATGTATACATCCCCGAAAGTTTAAAACTATAAAAATTCAAAGTAAAAGGGGAAACATGAACTCACAGATTTGCGTTCCGTGCAAATCTCTATTCGATTCCTGGTTCGGCGTTTGTTTCTCGACCTACAAGTGTTCCAATCTTGTTAGACACTTAGGTTTGTGTTTGTTTTTCGTATAAGTTGTCACACCCCCAAATTCCACACGTGGAGTATCACTGCAGGGAGCGTGACATGACCAGGATCAAGCCACCAATCATATTGAACAATGTATTAAAGTAAATATAAAACCAGCCAACAATATAATTGGAGTCCAAAACAAATTAATTAAGTTCAAGTTATAAGTGGAAGCATAAAGTTTAAAACCAAAACATAATTTATAAGTTCATAAGGTTTAACATGGAACTCAACAGTCCATGTCCCACAACGACCTCTTCCTCCTGTGTAAGCTCCATCTAAGCACCTAATGACCTGCAAGGCATATAGTAACGAATCAACAACAAAGTTGAGCGAGTTCACAGTTGGGTGTTCGTTTCATGTTGTTTCAAAAACATAGGTTTCTTTTAGTTGGCTTACTTCCCGTGGGGGTTACCCCATAGTTTAAAACATAGTCATTCCTTTCCTTTTACTCTGGCTCCCAGCCGTGGGGGCTACCCCATGAATATACCACTAGACCCGTTACCATATCGACTACTGACTGAAGTAAGTTGGGTGCCCTAAGTCAATGTCTATCATAATTGACATGCCTAGATCCATTAGTCTACGCCCGTCCTCTGCGGCACGGTGTGAGGCTTGTCAAACCTAATAGCGATATTTAACTAATGACCCGTTCGCCATTGGCCCAGCGATTAAGTCGATATAAAAATGAGGGACTTAATGATAGAGTTTTTGTCTAGTGGCAATGTTATCACCCTTCAGTTAAGAGGGTGGAGGTACGTGTCCCATAGAAGGAGATCACGCAGGTTCCAATGTTGTCACCTTTCAATTAAAAGGGTGGAGGTACGTATTCTACCCAAGAGAATACGCAGGTTTCCTTTCAATCAATTACCCATTCCCAACCAGCGGGAATCCCATGCCTTGTAGAAAGTGTGAACTCACCTTAGATTAGCTCGGCAGATAAACAAAAAGGTCACTTGAGCTACAACCACGTCCTAACATGGTTACCATACAAGTCAGGTCTAGGTTCAGGTAATGCACGTATGTTTACACATAAAGTAACAAGTTACATACACACAACTATCATGGCATACACATATGAACATGTTAACAATATCAACCAAGTATACACATAAGCCCAAACTGTGCGAGTCAAGTGATTGGGCCGTTGGGGTTGTGCGAGCCCTATCATCTTGTGCGATTCAGTATGTGAAGCCCAATAAAAGACCGGCCCAACTTGTTGTGCGATCTAACATTACCCAGCCCCTTAACAGATGTAGCCCAATGACATGTGCGGCCCAATAACATTTAAAACAGTCCAAAGGTGTGTGTGGCCCAACATGTTGTGCGATCAGCACTGTCTTGTGCGATCCACAACCTGTTGTGCGATCATGCAGCAATGGGTTGCACAGTGTGCTTTAAACAGTTGTACTCTATGGAGTCCTAGCTTGTGCGATTGACTTGTGAGATCAGGGACTTGTGCGATTGCCCTTGTGCGATCAAACCTTGTGGGATCTGATCTTATGCGACCGAACTAGCTTGTGCGATTAGTTATAAAATCCCGTAACTTTGGCAAATCGGTTACATAATTTATTTTACCAAATCAATACTAACAGTTTCCAATCATGCGTCCATCAATCAAATTAAACATTTGCCTATTAATTCTTATGAACCCTAACACATCCAAATCATGAACAATAACTCATCCTTATCATAACATTCAACCATATTATCAAATCAATGATTTTTGGATACTATCATACAACCTAAAGCATCATTCGATATCCCATGCCGAATCACACAAATCAACTAAACATTCGATCAAAGTTAACAATCCATCCATCATGTATTCGGTCCTAGATCAACATAAATCATCTTAAAATCCATCAATAAAACAGTTCATCGCATATATATTTAAATCAAACACATATTCCTAATTCATGATCATTAGTTTTAGCAACATGTCTACTAGCATGAAACCCTAATCGATCACACCACAAAACACATCAAGAATAAAGCAATCTATAAATGATGAACACTAACCAGGAAGCCGAAAGACTAACTTGCTCGAGATTGAAGGGCTTCGGGTGTGGGGATTGCTGTCGAACAAGAGAGAATGAGAGAGCTTAGGGTTTGTGTGTGATCTAGTTTTGCAAGTTATGAGGAGTATAGCCTTTCCCCATGGTGTTATGCGTAACAAGGGAGTGGGCCGAACCCTTACATGGGCTGCCCTCTGATCACGAGTACAAGTTAGGCAACATTGGGCCGAGAAGGGTGTGTGGCAAAAGACAAGGTGTGCGGCCCAAATGGGCTTGTGCGATCCGACTTATGATGTGCGACCAAGCTTTGTTTTATTCACATTATAATTTCATATCACATAACACATTCAACACATAACATTCCATGAAAATCAACGTATCACATAATCACATAATGTTCATACTGGTTACATCAAGTACAAAGTAAAGTTCTGAAATGCGAGTTGTCACATAAGTAATTCATCTTGAATTTCGTTTTTAGTTTCTCGTAATCGGTTGCTTTCTTTGTTATGTTTTTCGTATATATATATATATATATATATATATATATATATATATATATATATATATATATATATATATATTAGTTTATGTTTGAATGGGCTTAAACCTTATGTATCAAAATTTTAAGTCCATTTTGTATGTTTAGTGTCTATGGGCCTAGCTCAAATAACTTTGTTTAAAGTGGGTCAAGCCCAAATTGATTTGTAGGAGTGGGCCTAGCCCAAAATACTTTTATAAAAGTGGGCCTAGCCCAATTTAGTTAATAAAAGTGGACTTAGCCCAAATAGGTTATGTAAGAATGGGCCTAGCCCAAACTATTTTCTAAAAGTTTATCTAGTCCATAATAGTTTATAAAAATTGGGTTTTTAGTCCAAGTGTTCTTTGTAGAGTGGGCTTTAGCCCAATTTGACTAAAAATAGATTTTAGTCCAATGTTTTATAAAATTGGGCCTAGCCCAATTTTATTTAAGAAAAATGGACTTTAGCCCAAATTTAATTTATGGACTCCTTTTAATTTAAAAGATTTGAGCTTAGTCATAAATAATGGTAATACTTATATTTTTATAAAAATATAGTTTTGTAAAAATTATTACTTTTGTCATATATGAAACCTTTTTAGTGCATAAGCTTTTGTGTGTGACGGTTTGTATTTTGTTATGACCATTTACTATGTGTCAACTTGGTTTATTCGTGTCATTTGTCCCGTTCGTGTCGTCCGTCTCGTTTATATCGTTTGTTTCGTTTGTGCCATTTATTTTATTTTCTCCAAATTTGTCAAAGTGTTCATATTGTCCATGGTGTCCGAATTTGTCCGATTGTATGTTTATGTCCAAGGATGGACATTCCATTTTATTGTTTCATTTTCCAAGTGCATATATATATATATATATATATATATATATATATTTGTAATTTTTACGAATGTGTATAATTTTGCATTTATTCCTACATGAACTAAATACATAATATACATACCAAAAATATATTTATGATACTTGATGAATTTTTGAAAGTATATATCTTATCTAAATTATATACAGTCACTTTTCGTTTAGAAATCTTCACAAAACATGAATTTATAACTTTTGTCCAAAATTCGTTTAATCATGTTTAAAGACTTCAAATAGTTTTTCTAGTTACAAATTTCTTTGTTTAACAACTTTTGAACATAACAAAATTTATAAAATTTTTGCCATAGTTCCTTTTGAAAAATTAATTTTTTCCCAAGTTTATACAAAACTTGTGTTCAATTCATTTCAACACAAAACATCATTAAGTATCAATATTCATCATATTTTATTAACAAAAGTGCCATGAACATGATATAGTCTCATACTTTCCTAAAAAGGAAACTTTATTCTTAGTTTTTGTCAAAAAATTGTAGAACAAGATTTTATTTAAAATTCTTGTTTTAGATGACTCATATAGTCATTTAAATCATAAATATGTGTTCAAAACTTTTTCTACTAACATATTTCGAGTTTTTTATTCTTTCCAGAAATGGAAATTTATTCAATAAAATTTTCAAAAATTTAATTTCTTGAATTTAAATGAGTTCTCATGTTTTTCTAGCATGCATATTCATCATTTAAATCATCAAAACTCATGTTCATTACTTTTGTTGATGAATCTTGGTTGATCTAACATGCATGTGTTTAGATCATGTTTTTATACAAAAATAACCAAGATTCATGTTCACTAGTCTAAATTTCTCCAAGTTTATCCCAAAATCATAGAAAAATCATAAGATAAAAATAATGATTTTTGGTTTTTCTTAGTGTTTTTCATGTGAGTTTTGTTTTTGGTTTAATTCAAGATGAACTTGTTTTCTTTAAAAATCAAGAATGAAAGTAGAAACTAGTGTAGAGTTCTTACAAGCTTGCTAGTAAAAATAAAGATGATGATATGAAGATATGATTATCCAAGGTCTCCTAGTGCTTCCAAGGTGCTTCTAATGTATCTTCAAGTCTTGAATCTTCTTGAATCATCCATAAACCTCTATGTTTGCGTGTGTTCTTGAGATTGAATTTTGAAAAGAAGGTGATGTAGGTGAGTGTTTGGTCTAGCCGATTTTTAGAGACAGAGAGTAAGAGTTTGATGGTTTTTGTTTTGTTGGAAAATGAAAATGAATGGAGTGTTAGAGAAGGTTTGTTCACTCTAGGTCTTA
>JARYGA010036762.1:0-109647 GCA_030545235.1 Helianthus tuberosus | reverse complement strand
AAACTTAGTACTCTGATCATTGTGATGAAATCCTTACACGTCAAATGATAAGTTGATTAAATTGAAAGAAAAAAAATATTGGTTAGAAAGGATAGATTTATTCATATATATATATATATATATATATATATAAAGCATATAAAGATCAAACAACCACGTCAAACAAACTGAAATATTCAAAAAACCAATGTTTAAAACGTAAAAATCATAAAAACTACTTTAAATTCATAGAGATAGAAGCTAAGTCTCTTTCTTGGTAACTTTCTCCGAATCCTTGACGTTACTTGGAGTTGAAGAGTTGTAGACGTCAACCAGTTTACGCTTGTTGATTTTATTGATATCAGAAGAACTGGTATTAGCATCATCATTCATCAAGTATGATCACCATACATCTAATCATTGATTACCATCATATATTCAAGTATCCATCACAAGTTGAATAAAATTTGAGCTAATAACAGACCTGTGAACCCCTATTAGAATATTGCCAAATTTGAGGTAAACATGAAAAAACGTGAAACCACAGGGACCATCCGGGCAATTAACTCAAAAATTCATAAACATATTATAACAACGTGTTTTAGGAAATTATATGTATTTTGTTTTTTTTTCTTTTATTAAGACTCATCGATCAATGTCAAACTTAGTACTCTGATCATTGTGATGAAATCCTTACACGTCAAATGATAAGTTGATTAAATTGAAAGAAAAAAAAAACATTGGATAGAAAGGATAGATTTATTCATATATATATATAAAAAAACATATAAAGATCAAACAACCACGTCAAACAAACTGAAATATTCAAAAAACCAATGTTTAAAACGTAAAAATCATAAAAACTACTTTAAATTCATAGAGATAGGAGCTAAGTCTCTTTCTTGATAACTTTCTCCGAATCCTTGACATTACTTGGAGTTGAAGAGTTGTAGACGTCAACCAGTTTACGCTTGTTGATTTTATTGATATCAGAACTGGTATTAGCATCATCACTCTTAACGCTTGGAATATGACTTTTTCTTTGGATAAATTATTTATTGTTTCCCTGAGACAAATGTCAAAATTAAGTTACTAATAATAGAATTACATAATCTGTAAATATTAATGTATTAATATGAATCATCTATTTTTATAAAAAATACCTCAGTAATCTTCATCTTTTCTTTGAGCTCTTTAATAATTTGACTTATCATCGGTTATGTTTGTAACAACATACATTTCATCAAAGTTAGTCAGATTCTAAGTTGTTATCTCAATTTTAAAAGCAAACGTCTTTTCAATCAACTTGTTTAAATCCACGGGAAAGATTGCTTTATACTAATTGAATTATGTCGTTAAATAAAATAAAAAGACCAGGGAACTTCCCAGGCAGGAAAAATTTCTTTATATTAATTGAATTACATCATTAAATAAAATAAAAAGACACGTTTTGAAACATTATTTTTTTATACTTGTTTTGTATTGACAGTTGTAGTTGAGATATATTTTAACGTAATTGACAAATATGAATTTCACGGGATGGAAATTTTAATTTGCATTAATCGAAGTTGTGGCAGACGGTTGCAAGAGTTCGTCCTTAGTAAAAAAAATGTCAAATACAACACAAATATTATATAGAACAATCTAATATTAGTTTATACTTTAAATCTTTTAGCCTAAATGGGGGTATTCCCGCACGCGTTGCGCCGCGCTTCATAGTTTTTGTCAATGAATCCGGTACTTTAATATGATTACCAACATGATTTAACAACCGTGTCTTTGACCTTTGTCAGCGGGAAATTCTCCAATCACAGGATCTCATAGCCAAGGCTAGATGAAGAGCCTAAAGAAACACGTCAAAAGCTAAGAAAGTGCTCAATTGGTCTCCCAACGTTTTACTCTTTTATTTTCATATAAAAAGGTACTACCAAACTGGCATGCCCGATAAATCTAATCATTGATCACCATCATATCATCAAGTATCCATCACAAGTTGAATAAAATTTGAGGTAATAACAGACCTGTGAATCCCTATTAGAATATTGCCAAATCAGTTTACCCCCTCCCAACTCATTCTATAATCTCACTCACCTGTTGTCTTTCCAATACGAGTGATGGTCCAACTCAGGAATGAATAAGGCAGGATTTAGAATCCGTTGCACGACTACAGCATCAGTAATATTTCAATATAAAAAATATCTTAATATTTCAATATAAACGTTCATGCTAGAGGTAGCAGGACGGTTATGTTGGGTAACAGATTAAGACATGCTAGGGTCGAAACGGGCATGTTGGGTCGACCCATTTGAGAACTTATTTCATCTGATAAGCCATACCTTTGAAATCATTTTAAATTATATAAATCTAAAGTGTATAAAAAATAAAATACAAAGTTATATTAATGAATGAAATGGGTTGTGGTTTATAACAAACGGGCACACATAAAACGTTAGATGAGTTGAAAGCGGCCCTCCATTCTTGTAGCATACTTCATCACTACAACATCAACCGGGAACCGATGCAAACTGCAAAAATTTAAATAAATAAATAATAATAATAATAATAATAACAACAATAATAATAATAATAAAAATAATAACCCATAATCTAGATAACAAATGCGTAAGAACATTGTAAGTGAACCCGAGATTCATAGAATTGTCTGCATTGTAAATTTACTTACGGATAAATTAAGAAATTCAATAAATTAAGGAATAACTTTAATTTCAAAATACACACAAGTGTATAATTAAAATAAACTTAAATAATGTGACGTATTAGATAAGTTAATGACAAAGTGCATACTTTGTTTTGGAGCATTCTATAAGCATAGAAGTGTCTCGGACTCGTGCCGTGATAATTAAAAACACATGATACTTGCCCCCAATTTACTTAACGATGCATATTGCATGTTCAATGACATGAGCAAATGATGTTGGTCCTGTAACAACATGACGAGCAACTTTCACATTTTCATCATAAACCACAGGGTCTAGATGCCTTTGCGGTTTTCGCATTCGCCAGCATACGCGAGTGCCACCTAGGATGCTGACTATGATGAGTGAGACATGTTCTACACTGATTATCCCATGAGCAGATTCGACATTTCCATATTCCTTCAGTCATAAAACACGAAAAAAATTGCAAATTCTCAATTACCTATACTTCAAGTCCAGATATAGCAATTCATTCCAAATTCATTCCATGTATCCTAAGATTTATGTTACATAAATTGTAAAAATAGTAGACATTTATAATTGTTTTGATATTAGTTTCCACCCTTTGACTTTAAAAGTCAAACTTGTATTTGCCGTATCTTAAATTACTGTCTATTTGATTACATTATCTTCACCAAATATAGAACTTCTTAATGAACTCACCTATATATCATCAGATATTAAACACCTACACATCAATATTAAAATCAAAAGTAACTTCTTTGATAGATAAGGTCAACTGTATAAATCCTAATAAAGAGGGTAATAAATATAACAGATAAGTTGGATCAAATGCCCTAATCTTTAGGGTTTTTAGCAACCCCACATATTAGATGACACTAAATATGTATAACTTCATCAACAATTCCAATTAATTAACAAAAAAGATTGAAACTTTATATTCCTTAACATGATCTAGGACCCTATATTGCAGAAAGAGGGAAAACATAGTTAACAGTTAGCTTGTTACATGTAGCATGAAACATTGGTTAACAGATAAGGTTTGCTCACCCTTACACATGGCCTATAAACCAAGTAATTCAACTTCCCTCCTTTTCACTTTATAAATTGGCCATGAACCAGTATCAACAATGTCATATTTTGCTTTTTTAATTGTTTAAGTCCGAGTGTAATGTTCCATCAATGTCATATTTAATTTTGGTTTAGTAGATTAATCTAATAATCAATATAATCACAATCATTATTTAGTTGAAATAGAAAAACAAAAAAAGCATGAAAAGAAAACTAACCGAAATGGGATTCAAACTGTGAGAATCGAGGTTGTGTAAAATGCCATTGTTGGTTAAAATGTTCTCCTTTAGCCATTGCCACTGATATCAAGGGCCATGTTCAAAATCACCATCTTCCCCTTGTGTCTGCGGATGCTATTCATATCTTTCTTTTTCTAGACGTGAAGAACTGCAGGAATTGGTTCAATGCACCAGCAGACAACTGTGTGCACTCAAATCAATTAAAACAAATTACAAATTACTTCAAGAATAGAAAAAAATGTGTGATACAAATAAATTACTATATATAATCAAATTTTATATATGAATACAAAGTGTTTATTAAACTAAAATGAATATAGAATGTTTATCAAATTCATTGGTGCAATTTATAAGGTGAAAAGGTTAGAGTACGACAACAATTTTAGTTCGTCATATTTAGAAAAAAAGAATATGTATAGAACTGATTAATAAAATATGTATAATGGGGAAAAGAAATTTCAAATTTGGACTAATAATAAATACTAATTTAAATTTAGATAAAATCATGGGTACAACCAGGTTTAAATGAATAAAAATGGTTAATGCTCCTTAAAGGGTATTTTTGCTACATCATCATCATAATATTCCATGTAATGGTTAAGGCTTCTTAATGCTCTTTCATTTATTAGTTTCCTTGTTTTTCCTCCTCATTAGGCATTATTCTAGAAACGTCATCCATCTTTTTTTTGGAACAGCGAACTTCAATAAAAACCGAAAACCCCAACTACCAGCAAGGAGCTGGCAAAGGCCGGAGCACAACAACCAACTGGAACATTACAATATAAATCCTTTCCACTTTTTCCAATCCATATCAATTGATTTTCCCCTGTTACTAAACCAACAATAGCCAACTGATTTTACCTCTTCCAATATGCTTCTGGCCTTCACTGGAACATTGGAGAAAATGTAATTGTTTCTCGCCCGCCATAAACTCCAGCAAGTAGCAAGAATAACGACTTGGACTGCCTTTTTTTGATGCTACTACCTGAGATCAATTTATGCAACCCGAACAGATCTTCTATAGAAAAGGCATAAAAGGGAGCGATCTTGCACCACACGCTAATATGCTGCAAAACCACAGCCGCAACGATACATTCTGTGAGAATATGATCTACCGATTCCTCTGCAGATTGGCACAAACAGCATCCATTCGGACCCCAGCAAATTCTTCTTTTAATGAGTTCATCCGTCGTAGGAAGCCTGCGCAAACTTAGTCTCCAGCCGAACAGACTTAAATTGATGGGCGCCGAAGAATCCCAATCCAACGTCTTTATCGGATTGACATTACGGGCCTTATAAATAGCACGCTTGACCGAAGCCACCGAAAACTCACCTGCAGCCTCCTCCACCCACACTCATGTATCAATTGACCCGCTGAACTGCACATTACTGATCGAAATCATTAAACTCAACAAGTTATCCGCATCCATATAATGCCCATCTTCATGCCCCTATAATGCCCATGAGGGATGGTGTAGGGGTGTTATCAAAACCTTTCACGCCCTTATAAAGCCCCATTACGTATTATCTTATCTAATACTTGAAAAAACTGAAGTGATTGTTGAATTATAAAAGGAATATATTTATCAACATCGTGGATCACTGACTTTCTTTATGGAAAATAACAATGGTCAACATTGAATTAAATATGATTCCAAATGAGTAAATTAAGAAAAGGAATGATATTTTAAAATTAAAAAAAAAACTTACATCATTAGACCAAACATTTAATCAAATTAGAAAAATGTAAGGGTGCAATCATTAATGCATGTGCTATATGTTTTTATGGCAAATAATATTAAACACACCAAAAATATGTATAATGATAATCTAGCCAGCACCTAGATGACATACCGTAGCAGCCCCATAGTTACACTTCCCTATCCCATTTACACGTCAGAGTGTTTATACATCTTAGAGATTGAATTTCACCAAAAATGTTGTCCACTATCACTCTCTTCCCAGAGAACACCAATTGAATTCTACTCTTGCATATTGCCCAACAACCCATAACACTCACCTGAAATGTAGACGAAGGTTAAAACAACTTGAACAATGGTAGAAACTTCAAGTAATGTTGCCAAATCTTCATCATTGCTGTGATGACGGTGGAACCTTTAAAACAACCCACCAGAGACGGTACAAACTTCACGCAATGTGGTCGGATATTCAACATCTTAATCATCGACTTGTGCTATGATGATTACTTTCTCTCTATATCTCTTGGATATCGATACCATGACGCGACCATAAAATCTTAAAGGGCCACAATTTGATTACTTTGGACAGAAGCGTCAAAAAAATCTTCTTTGGATAAGACGTTTCCCAAATGTAAATGCAATCAGCAAAGTTAAAAACAAACTCATACTGAAACTACTTTTTTATTAATAAGACCCAAGTAAAAACCATTTCCGTTTTTACACTACTATTTTCATGCTTTCATCTTTTCTTTCCATATAATACACCTCAAATCTTTGCCTTACATGTCAGTTTAACAAAATAACGAAATTGTGATTAATCTTCAAGAACACCTACACCTGAGGCCTTGCAACAAAAATTACTACTTAATAACATTTTCATGATACTCATGGTTTTTATTTGATTTTATAAATTTTAATTTTGAGTTTAAATTTTGTAATACATTTCCTTGGTCGGTTGGACCAATCCAACCGACCCATTTAAACCTGCAGCAAAAGAACTCGTTCTGACCGAAACCCAATTCGACCCGCTACGAACACGCCTACATTTTAACCTGCAGCAAAAGCCTCTCACATTAGCAAACTTTCACCAGCAGCATTTTAACCAATGCGCATCCCATACCCTCCAAACTACCCAATTCGACCCGTTGCCCAAACCACACATTTTGCCACAGATTTCAGAGCTTAGACATACGCATACCTTTGGAAACTCATCTTTCTTGAACGATGCTTTTGACTTGGATTCCATCTCTTAAAATATATTCCTAGGGGATGCCTGGCATGTCGTGAATCAACGGCTGTTCTAAATCAGAACGTGTGGAGCAAAGTGCTATAACACATGTACAAATCGAATGCTAGTCAAACTATACCTTTATCTCAGGAGGATCGATTGGTTCCTTCTTAACAGGAGGAGCTATTTTAAGAGCAATTTGTCACAATGCCACCACTATCAATTTGACATATATGATGCACCTGGCTTCAAATACTTGTTTGAAGCATGTACGCGCTTCTTCTGCTTTGAAGTCTTTGACAATTTCTCTTTAGGTGACATTTTCCCCATTCTATCAGTTATTTGCTTCCTCTACTGCTGCTCAAATCCAAACCTAAAAAGTCTCCAAATCTAGATAAATGACAAAATCAACACACAATTACTAAATACAGAGAAAATAACTAAAATATACATCGTTGAACAACTTTTTTTCCAAAATAGACATCACGTTTAGACTTTTGAAAACTACTTAAACCAAACTAATGATCTCCAAACAGATTTTTATTAGAATACATTTTAAATTAAACACGTTTAGAGACACATACCACATCATGATCATCCACAGGCTCAGAGTCTAGAAATGAAGGATACCATCATGGCTGCAGGGAAGGTTGCAGGTAATGAACTGCCATCCTTCAACCCTACCATGCCAAGGCGATATTCTCATCAACGTTAAAATCGAATACGTTAACTCATCATAGCCTATATCACAAATCCTAAACGATGAAAAATCCCCCCACCGGCAAACCAGTGACAATACCACAAGCTTCACTGTCGTAGGGAACCAAAGAAATCAACTATATATGCGGAGTAACCAGCAAGACCACCTCCAGTAAATTACCAAATGCCCAACAAAACAGTTGAAAGTTTGATTATCAACATGTCAAACACCTAACAGCCGCCAAACACAAAGAATAACACATGAACTTGTAATAAAAAGCCGATAAAGAATCACCGGTGAATAATCAGTCCGGTGACCACATCAACGCTGCCACCACCACAAACAAATCAGAATCGCCAGAGTATGAGGCCGAAAATAGAAAATCACAGCTACCATGTAGAAACAAAGTCAAACAACTTATCATCTCGGCTACAATATCATAATCTACCATATTTAAGTAATTCAACGTCACATTATTTAAGTTTATTTTAATTATACACTTGTAAGTGGTTATTTGGGCTACGTGGCATAATCAAAATGGCATAAAATAACGTTATTGAAATTGAAAACTAATGAATCGAAAAAAAATCGGTCGAATGGAAAAAAAAAAGAAACCTGAGAGTCGAACTGCTTTAAAATTTTCTTATTTCAATTCCTTGTATACCCATAACAAAAATCGAGTTTCTTTGACCTTCAATGTAAGACAACAAATTCACACATATCATTAAATATCAAACCCTAATAATAACATATCAAAATAAACAATATACCTGGGAAGCCGATTCTTTAGAAATTCCTTCACAACTTGATGAGGAAGAACAACATGGCTATGAATCACAAATCAAAAGCAATTATCACAAATTATTCAGAATCTTAATAACTAAACTAACCGATTATAGACAAAACAACCAAAATCGAAGTAATATTAAGCAAAATAAAAAGTGAAAAACCATCACCTGTGCTCAAACATATCATCAAAATACTTCTTGGTGAACTGGGTCTCTGGCCAATAGTTGATTTAGATTCCCAAAGTTGAAGATCCCAAGATTTGAAGCAAAATCTTTTCAGATAAATGAAACAAATAGTAAAACAATTAGAATAGAATCTGAAGATTATAGAAGAACACTGGATTGAATGTAAACCCTAGCCTTGTGTGATGAAAAAACTTACATTATAATAAAGATCGAAAAACTAACTTACCAGGTTTCTTTCTCAATCGTAGAGTAAACATATCTAGGGTTCTTTCAAGTAGAAAGAGGTGAAACGACGGAAGATGCAGAGATGAAACGGTGGATTTGAATGGTTAGGGTTTGGGAGACGCAATCGATTGAGGGAAAATGATTGAAGCAGAAGGCGATGCTAGGGTTTACACAAGAAAAGAAACATTTATATCTCGGGTTATAACATCATCAAATGGAGCAACACGTCGTATCCAACCTTTAATCGATTAAGAGGTTCATGAATCAAGAAGGCATGATCTACACAGGAAATCTTGGTTTTGGGGATGGCGGTGTGAAAAATGAGTGATTAGAAGATTTAGGGTTTTCTCATTCATTATATACTCTGGTCAAATACGGGTATGGATACCCAGTGCGGGATCCAAATGCCAAAATAAGTGTTTTCCCTCATTTTCCCGCCAAAACATCAAAATGGTTGCACCAGGAGAGGACACGTGTCCCACACTTTATTTGTTTATTATATATATAGATTGTAGCCTTTGGGCAAAAACACAACAATCTCTTGCTTGATTATAGCCATTAGTATGTTAATCTTTGTTTGTAATGACATTTTGAAGTATTTTCTATGATTATCTTTGATGATTAGTTTACAACCTTGTTATTGATATTGATTTCTTGATTATAAGTAATTATGTTGGATGATTGATGCTTGGTTAGTTAAGATAGTTGAAAAATGAAGCTTAATTAATCTTGTATTAGTAAACTTTGAACTTGGTTAATTAGTTTAGCTTGGTTTAAATGTATGCATCATGATACTAGAAATGGTTAGTGATTTAATAAAATGTAATTATTGTTAATCAAGAGAGCTTGCCGTCACGTAAGGACCTTAACGGGTTAGATGGTGTCGTTATAAATTCTTGCCATGATTTGTTAGCTTAGTTAGTAGTTTAGGCCAAAATTGCTATCTTGGTGAATTATTATGCAAGATTTGTAAAATGAACTCGGTTGTGATTTAATCTAGTTTATGCTTGACAGTTGGTGGTTGCATTGTGTTTATCGGTGTCGCTTTCCTTGTTTAAGTGCGGTTAGAAAACTCCTAACGGATGACTAACTTATTTTTAAGAGATTTTCATAGACATTTATCAATTGCACGTTAAAGAACAATTTTAGGTGGTTAAAGTGTGTTTATCGTTTTAGCTTTCCGAATGATTGTCATGTTAGGATTCCCGAAAGGGATACTAATTGTCTTAAATTGGAATATTGACCGAATGCTTCTAGTGCCAAAACCGACTTAGTTGACATGCTTTGGTTGTGTATTAAGCAAGGCTTTTTATCTATTATCTATTATGTTTTTATTATGTATTTTTTTAATCTTAATTTAGTTTAATTAAAATCAAACAAAACTTATGTTTTTACCGGTAGTTTATTGACAAAGGTCTAGTATTATTTCTCCGCCCATTTCCTTGGATCGATATTTGGTTCTTACCGATACTTTACTACATATATGACGGGGTACACTTGCCTCTTTCGTGTGTGTTTTGATGTAAGAGTAATAATCACTTTTATAAATTTAAAACCAAATCGTGTGTAAATTCATTGCAAAATTATGTATATACGCGCACACGTCAAGTTTTTGGCGCCGTTGCCGGGGAAATGGCGAGTTTTAGGAACGACCCGAGTCATTGTGTTATCGGCGTATATACTTGTTAATATTTGTGTATACTTTATTGATTATTTATTTGTTTATTTATTTGTTAATATTTCTTGTTTTTAATTTGATTTATTCGTTTTCGTGATTCTTTTGTACACTTGTAAATTTTTGTTCCATTTATTTATTTAATCCGGATTTATTATTTATTTATTCTTTGAATTTTCGGCCTCGGGAAACCATTTTTGTATTAGCCGATTCATTTATTTTTATTGTGTTGATTTTTATAAAATTTCGGGCCCATTTTCGAATTTTTATAAAATTTTCAGCCCATTTTTAATAATATTCTGCTCTATTCAGCTGAAAAAATATATATATATATATATATTTTATTATTTTATTAATAAAATATTCACTGTGTCAAATTTTCGTTTGCAGGTTAATGTTCTCGACCCCCGCTCCAGAAGTTGTTGAACCGTCAGACGAGCCCGAACGTGATCTTAGGAGACGTCTACGCGCGAAAGGTCGGGCGGTTGGGCTACTGCTCGCCAGTGGTGGGCCGGAGCCGGTGGTACCTGCTGAAGCCGAGGGCTCAGGAGGAGACGTAATCATGGCAGACGATGAGCGACCGTTGAATGAGACAAATCAGCCTGGAAGGGCAGGCCTGGAGCCGAGTATCCTTCAACCTACTATTGATGTACCTACTTTTGAAATTAGATCTAGTATTATTAATATGGTACAAAATTCAGTACAGTTTGACGGACGTGAGCACGAGGATCCCGGGAGGCATATTGCTGCTTTTCTCCATGTTTGTTCTACGTTTAAGATTACAGGTGTTTCGGAGGATGCAATTCGGTTGAGGTTGTTTCCGTTTTCGTTACGTGACAAAGCTAGAGCTTGGCTTATGTCACTTCCAGCCGGGTGTATCAGGACCTGGAATCAGTTGGCGGAGCAGTTTATGCAGAAATATTTCCCACCTGAGAAAACGAACAAGCTACGGAACCGAATTGTATCTTTTCACCAGGACGAGGGTGATTCGTTGCATGCGGCGTGGGAGAGATTCAAGGATTTGTTGATTGATGTACCACATCATGGCTACTCCAAGAGACAGCTGGTTTTAACGTTCTATCAGGGGCTCAGTTACAATACACAGGAGCGATTAGACGTGAACGCGGGAGGCGATCTAGGAACTAAGACGCCGAATGAAGCGTATGATATTATTGAGAAAGCCGCGTTGAAATCCAGCTCGCGTCGGGAGGGAGATAGAGGCCGGGCATCATCATCATCATCTCGCGCAGGAGTCCATGCTGTAGACGACTATACGGCCATTACTGCACAAATCTCGGCTCTCGCATCGAGATTCGACAGGTCCCAGATGATTGCGCATGCGGGCTCGGGTTGTGACCAGTGTGGAGTGTCACACGAGCCTGGGGCATGTTTTCATGGAGTCGTATACGAGGGCCACGAAGAGGTAGATTTCGTGAGTAATCAAGTGAGGCCGCAGAACAACCCTTACAGTAACACCTATAATCCCGGTTGGAGAAATCACCGAAATTTTGGGTGGCGTGCGAATACAGGTAATCAAAATCTTTTGGGATTTACTCCGCGCGCTCCAGCGCAGCAGGGTCAGTGTCAGGGTCAGCAGTTCCAGCAGTACAACCAATCGTACCAGCAGCGTCCATATTCATATCAAAATCAGGGCTCTGGGAGTAGTTCCCAGCAGCAGGCCCCTCAGTCTAGTTCTAAGCTGGAGGATATGATGGCCCAGCTTCTTTCTAGTTCCTCGAGCGCGAATCAGTTAGCTGAAAAACGCTACCAGCAGAGCGAGGATCGTTTTCTCTCTCATGAGGGAGAAATGAGGAGTCACAAGGCCTCGATTCAGAATATAGAGAATCAGGTTGGTCAGCTGGCACAGATGATGTCAAAGAGACCCCAGGGTGGTCTTCCGGGTAATACCGAACCTAACCCGGGCCCGCACAGAGATGTGAATGCTGTGATGACCAGGAGTGGAAAACCTACCGGACCCGTCATATCGGACTCACCACCGATCACTGAAGCGGTCCCGACTGACACACCGGACGAGGTGCAAGCCAGGCTACGCCCAGCAAGTACAGCACAAGTCCAGGAGCCGGTCAAGGGTTACACGCCTCCAGTGCCTTATCCAGGAAGGCTGAAGAAGCAGAAGATTGATGAACAAAATGGTAAGTTTCTCGAAATGTTTAAGCAATTGCATATAAACATACCGTTTGTTGAAGCTTTGGCCCAGATGCCAAAGTATGCAAAGTTTCTGAAAGACATCCTCTCAAATAAACAAAAGCTCGAGGACATGTCTTGCGTAGTTATGAATGAAAGGTGCTCTGCTATTCTCCAGAATCGCCTGCCTACAAAAATGGGAGATCCAGGCAGTTTCACGCTTCCTTGCCTCATTGGCAATATGTCCGTCAGTCATGCGTTAGCAGATCTAAGAGCGAGTATAAACCTTATGCCCTATAAGGTTTTTACAAAGTTGGATCTAGGTGAGCCGTCACCTACGAGGATAAGTATTCGACTTGCAGATCGTTCTGTCAAGTATCCACGTGGGTTTGTAGAGAATATGCTTGTTAATATTGACAAGTTTGTATTACCCGTGGATTTTGTTATCCTGGACATGGATGAGGACTCGAGAGTGCCTCTGATACTTGGACGCCCGTTTCTGAATACCGCCTGGACGATTGTGGACGTGGCGGCGGGCCAAATCACACTCCGAGTAAATGATGAGCATGTGTCATTTGACATTAAACGTTCTATGCAGCATCCTCAGAGTCAGGACGACGCGCTCTATTATGTCGACATCGTCGACACTTATGTGAGCACGCATTTCCAGGGTACGATCGAGGAGATAGATTCGGACACACATCTTTTGTGTGGGGACCTAAATGGAATTACACAGGAGGGCCACGATTTAGAGCAGCCAGTCTATCAGATTGGTGACGATGGTCCCCAGAGTCCGGATCGATTCACAGAAATGGATCGCGAAAGTGAAGTGAAGTCGAAGCCTTCAGTGGAAGATCCTCCTACCTTGGAGCTTAAAGAGCTCCCACCGCACCTGGAGTACGCATTTCTGGATGAGGAGCGTCATTTGCCTGTCATTATTTCATCTGGATTGGCGGGAGAAGAGAAGAGCAGACTGCTTAATGTGTTGAAACTTCATAAGAAAGCAATCGCCTGGAAAATCATGGACATAAAAGGAATAAATCCCTCCTTCTGTACACATAAAATTCTAATGGAGGATCAGTTCAAGCCGTGTGCGCAGCACCAGAGGCGGCCGAACCCAAACGTGCAAGAAGTCGTTAAAAAGGAAGTGATTAAGTTGTTAGATGCTGGTATGATCTATCCCATTTCCGACTCTGTTTGGGTCAGTCCTGTGCAGGTAGTGCCCAAAAAGGGGGGCATGACAGTGGTCACAAATGATAGGAATGAGCTCATTCCAACCAGGACGGTCACTGGATGGCGGGTTTGCATTGATTATCGCAAACTCAACGACGCCACTCGCAAGGACCACTTCCCGCTTCCATTCATTGATCAAATGTTGGAGCGTCTGTCAGGGAAGTCATATTATTGTTTTCTGGATGGGTTCTCTGGTTACTTTCAAATTCCTATCACTCCTAAAGACCAGGAGAAGACCACATTTACCTGTCCCTTCGGTACATTCGCCTACCGGCGTATGCCCTTTGGGCTGTGTAATGCACCAGCTACTTTCCAACGATGTATGGTCGCCATTTTCCACGACATGATTGAGGATTCCATGGAGGTGTTCATGGACGACTTCTCGGTGTTTGGGGATTCCTTTGATCAATGTCTGGAAAATTTAAAAAGAATGTTGAAGAGGTGTGAGGAGACTAATCTGGTCTTGAACTGGGAGAAATGCCACTTCATGGTGAAGGAGGGCATAGTTTTGGGACACAAAATTTCTCACGCGGGCAAGGAAGTCGATCCAGCTAAAGTCAACGTTATTTCACGACTTCCGCCCCCCACCTCTGTTAGAGCTATACGGAGCTTTCTCGGTCATGCCGGGTTCTATCGGCGATTCATCAAAGATTTTTCAAAAATCGCCAGACCCATGACCCGTTTGTTAGAGAAAGATGCTTCGTTCGTGTTTGGAGATGATTGCTTGAGGGTTTTTTAACTTCTCAAGCAAAAGTTGATTGAGGCCCCTATTTTAGTTGCACCGGACTGGAGTCTGCCATTTGAAATCATGTGCGACGCGAGTGATTACGCTATAGGGGCCGTTCTGGGTCAAAAGAAGGAAAAGCACTTCCATCCGATCTATTATGCGAGCAAAACTCTTCACGACGCTCAAGAGCATTACACCACGACTGAAAAAGAGCTCTTGGCGGTCGTTTTCGCATTCGATAAATTTAGATCGTATTTAGTGCTTTCGAAAACCGTTGTATACACTGATCACGCAGCCATTAGATACCTCTTCAGCAAGCAGGACGCTAAACCGCGTCTAATCAGATGGATCTTGTTGCTGCAGGAGTTTGATATTGAGATACAAGATAAAAAGGGTGCTTTGAATGTAGCGGCTGACCATCTATCTCGGTTAGAGCATGGAGACATCGAGGATTCGCGTTGGGAATCAATCAATGACAAGTTCCCACATGAATCTTTGATGGGTGTTGAGATATGCGATGAGTCGCCATGGTTCGCCGACTTTGCGAACTATCTTGCTTGTAGAATTCTGATTAAAGGGTTGACTCACCAGCAAAAGAGGAAATTCTTTTCAGATCTAAAGCACTACATATGGGACGACCCTTTCTTGTTCAAGGTGGGTGCTGATCAGGTGATCAGAAGATGTGATCAGGTGGGCGACGAATATATCGGCACGCGACGAAATGCCCCAGAACTGGATACAAGTTTGTGAAGTCTTTGATGTTTGGGGGATAGACTTCATGGGACCATTCCCCCCCTCACGTGGAAACAAGTACATACTCGTGGCTGTTGACTATGTATCAAAGTGGGCGGAGGCGCAAGCCTTACCCACTAACGACGCCAGAGTAGTTTTGAGGTTTCTTAAGAGTTTGTTCGCCCGATTTGGCGCTCTGAAAGCACTCATTAGTGACCGAGGGACTCATTTTTGTAATACACAGCTTGAAAAGGCTTTGTCCCGATGGTGTGCATCACCGTTTATCCACGCCCTATCATCCGCAGACAAGCGGGCAGGTGGAGGTCACGAACCGTGGGCTTAAGCGCATCCTTGAGCAGTCTGTTGGAGCGAACCGCAAGGAGTGGTCAGACAAACTTGAGGATGCATTGTGGGCATTCCGTACAGCTTATAAGACCCCTATAGGGACCACCCCCTTTAGGTTGGTATACGGAAAGGCATGCCATTTACCGGTGGAGTTGGAGCACAAGGCTATGTGGGCTTTGAAAACCGCGAATTTGGACCTAAAAACCGGAGGTGAAGCCCGGTTTCTCCAAATTCATGAATTGGAAAAATTGCGACAACAAGCCTACGAAAGCTCCGTACTCTACAAAGAGCGCACGAAGAAACTTCACGACAAACGCTTGAAGGACCATAAAGAATTCCAAGCGGGTGATCTTGTTCTTCTGTAAAATTCAAGGCTGCGCTTATTTCCTGGGAAGCTTCATTCACGCTGGACAGGACCATACACGGTTAAGGAAGTATTTCCGTATGGTACTGTTGCAGTAGAGAACGCGGATGGCGTTACATTCAAGGTAAATGGTCACCGGTTGAAGTTGTACGTTGCCGGGCCGATAGATTCGGCGGTGGAGGTGATTGAACTCCAAACCCCGCACACTTCATAAGTGTGGGGAGGAGAGAGTCTACGCTACTGACTCGCGAATCAAAAATGTAGCAAGAGCGTATTTTGCGCTTTAGGGGTAGTATCGTCTTTTTAGTTGTTTTTGTAGTTTTAGCGTAATTTAAGTTAGTTAGGTAGTTTATGTTAGTTTGTTTAGTTTTCGTACGTGCCGAGCGAAGGTTCTGTATTGCAATATTGTTAGAACAGTTGGCGTGTTGAAAAAACGGCGAAAAACGGCCGAAACAGTTGCTGGAAATAGGTTCTGCAGAAATTTCTGATCTGCACCTGATGCACGACCGTTCCTAGGGTCGCACGACCGTGCGTCTCCGAGGGCCGGCACGGTGGATCGCACCCCCGGTGCATTTCCGAGAACAGATGACAGGGTTTGGGAGATGTCGGCGACGCACGACCGTGCCACACGGAGAACGACCGTGCGTCAGGCTGAGGACAGTTTTGTCATTTGGCACTATAAATACCCTCATCTGCAGCCCCCATTCATAACTCGCGAAACCCTACCAGCACCAGGCCGTTCCAGAGCGATACTTCATCAAATCGCACGGTTTTTCGCACGATCTCACACCCTTCTTCGCACGGTACGTTCCTAGTTGTAGATTTCTTGTTTTCTTGCTTTTTAGGTTAGATTTCTTCCGATTCTTCAAGGAAATTTTTAGGGTTCTCTTCATAAACAAATCGAAACCCTAACCCTTGTTGAATCGTAGTATCGTGAACATCTGGTGCATTTTTCTGACCCCTGTTATGTAAAAACTTGAAGATTTGTGTAAAAATCGGGCTACTTAGAGCCTGGGTCAGAATCTGCAGAAAATACGTAGTCGCACGGACGTTCCTTGAATGGAACGATCGTGCTTTGCCGGATGTTTTCGATAGTTTGCTGATTGTTCGGTGTTGCACGGTGGTGCCGTTGGTCGCACGCCGTGCAGTTCCGGCATATTTGGGTAATTGGTACTCGTCGTCGGTAACGCACGACTATGCATTTCGAAGCACGACCGTGCCATGTGCCCAGATCAGTTTTCACAGAATCTTCATAATTGGCTGCTCGCCTTTTTGTGATTCAAATTTCTCCTGTTTCCATCTTTCTTATGTTTTTCCTCATACAGATGGATCACCCTTTCCTTCAGTTCGACCCCAATATTGAGAAAGAGGCTTTGTGCATCCCGAAACGAGACGCATTGTGAGCGAGACGGGGGCAGTTTGGAGTCCTCCGATGGTTAGATTGGGAAGTCATGCGGGAACTCAATCAGTATGAGAGATTAGACGACATGATGAGTCGCCCGCTTGCAAATCTGGTCGGTTGCAACCGACACGTTTACCTGGAGTTGACCATTGAGTTCTTCGCATCTTATGCCTATGAAAAGCCGGTTGCTCATCGGAGACCCAAGTTTCGCTACAAAAATCGTGTAACTTTCAGGTTATGTGGGCAATGGAATACGTGGTTGGTTGGTCGTTTGGGTAGAAGACTAGGGATTTATACTAGGGACGACATGGATGATGAAGATGTCTTCACTGAACAGTTCACCTTCCCCTCTGATGCAGCTCGGGATGAATTTTGGGCTGAAAACGCTATTGGGGAGCCCTACAACCCGAGGATGTCAAAGGCCTCGCGACTCAGAGACCCTTTGGTGCGAGTGATGCACCATGTATTTAGCCATTCGATATGCGGTCGCATGGACAGTCTCGGTAACTGTCCAACACCTGACTTGATCTTTTTATATGCGTTGGTTGACAAAGCACCTATCAACCTGGGCGCAAGAATGGCTGAGTATTTCGTCAAGAGCTCGGGGCGGACCCCGAATAGTGAGATACATGGCGGTCAGTACGTGACCGAAATAGCGTACAACGAGCGCCTCATGACTGAGGAGGTGCTTCAGAGTCTCACTCTGATTACTGAGGGGGTTCATGTCGATATCAGGTCGCTGAAGGCCATGGGGGTGATTATAGAGCTTGATAGGGGGGATAGGTTGAGAGGGTTGAATAACGAGGTCTGGGACCCGTTGCCTCCAGCTGAGGAGGAACATGAGGAGGAAGATGAGGATGTTGAGATGGGGGAGCAACACGAGCAGCACCAGCCACCGACACCACCACACTCGCCGCAGCACCACGCATTCCATCAGGACTGGCCCGAGTTCTACCAGCAGTTCCAGGATATGCGAGTGACTCAGGAGCAGCATGGTACCTACATCGACCAGATTAGATCCAGCCAGGACGAGATTCGGGCCAGTCAGGCTCAGATTCGGGCCACACATGACCAGCTTCGGCAGAGCCAGGATACTTTATATCAGGGGGTCAGTGCGGGATTCTCATATCTTTTCGGGGAGATGCATCACGCATACCCCGACTACTTTCAGCACCTTCCGCAGTTCCCACCGTGGAACCCCCCTGGTCATGGCGATGCCGGCCCGTCCTATACGAGACACGATGATGATGGAGATGAGTAGTTGGCGGTGGTGATAGCAGTTGGTGGTGTTTTCTATTTCAGCACTTTATTTATTATTGGGTGTTTATTTTGACTGTTATTTCAAACACCCCGGTTATGTATTTCAGACAATTTACTTTGTGTTTTGTTTGGATTGTAGTATTTTCATTTATGTATATTATGGTTGATTTGTGATTTTTCTGTTTCTGTTATGTTTTGGGTACACATGTGACATACTCGCAGGTTTTAGCTATCGGATCTTGAACCGGAGCACGTTCCAGATACAGCTTCGAAAGTCTCGTGGCATCCACATCATCTTAAGGGGAGTAATTTTTTTATCCATTTTCTCTATATTTCGGGTCTCGCATTGGGGACAATGCGAAGTTCAAGTGTGGGGAGGGGGTTAACTGTGTTAACTTTGTTTGTCCTCTAAAAAAAAAAATCAGAAAAATAGAAAAATCATTCAAAAATACTTGTGTTTTGTTTATATGTTGATAAATAAACCGGTTGGTTGTGTTTTAGAAAGTTTCGGACTTGATAAAAACTCGACAAGCAAAATATTTTTGAAAAAGGAAACCGGAAAGCGTGACAAACAAAGAAAGACTTACATGATAGTTTTCACACTTTTACCCATTCCTTCCGTTACGTGAGCATATTTGAGCCTTGATTGTTATATATTTGTTCATTTCGGATATAGGAGTGAGCCGGATGTTATGTGCAATTTAGAACTTGTCACTAGTATGCTTGTTAAGACCATGAACTTGTGAATTTGTGTAAAAATGATAGAGGCACTTAGATTACCCCTTTGTTGTGTACTTGTTCTTTGTGTTGTGCCTCCCGTTCACCTTATATTACCCTTTAGGATTAACCATGTTGAGCCTTCCCGTTCACCTTTGTTTACCCACATTATCGCCCACTTAACCAAATTTAGCCTTTTTATGTTTTAAACCTTTTTAGTGTTGAAACTCGGTCAAAATAATAGTTTAACTAGCTTGTTATTGTTTATATTTCATTGTATAGTTTTGTAAGTAAAAAAAAAAAAACCAGAAAATAAAACACCCTAAAATAGGGTGAAGTTGATAGAAATCGAGCAATTTTGAATGCTTAAATGTTAAAATTTCGTTGATAAGCTCGATTGTGCTTTAGTCGCCTTTTTAAGGCGTTTGTATGTATAGTTGTATATTTTGTTGCTAGTTAAACGCTACTACCGAGTTTTAACCATTTTCGCCACTTTATATGTCCACTTCCATACCCTTCGCCCAAGCCTAACATTACAACCCGTAAAGACCTCTTGATTTACACTTGTTCGCATGTTAGTTGGTGGAGACGAGATCTTATGACAAGCTTATGATATTGCACATTTCATTGACTAGGCATTGAGTGTTTACACATACACATTTTATGTATGTTTCATAAATAAAACCGAGTGTGTGAACATTGTGAGTCGTGTGAAGATTAACATGTGAGTCAATTAAATGTGAAGTCACGGCTTTTTGGTTGTCGCTTTATAATTGCATATGCTTGTTGGGTTTGAGTCTTTTGATGTTGTCTTTCGACAAACCGGCTAACCGTTTATAGTAGTTTTCAATAAAATAGTGTGTAAATTATCGTTCTTGTTTGTTTATGTCTTTTATTGCTTTTTAGTTCAGCTTGCTTGAGGACAAGCAAGGTTCAAGTGTGGGGAGATCCTGCAAGGACCTGGATCAACTTTAGTAGGACCTCCTTCAATACCCACTGGTATTGGATGGCGGGGGTCCGAACTCCTTGTCCCCCTCATATGTAAACTAGTATTAATACTTTAACCCGGCTATTTAGGACTATATCCCTGCTGACTCAGACTACTTAGCCGAGGGTAACGTCACCTCCAGAAGAGGGGCCTACCACAATATGCATTAATAACTTAATTAATTATCTTTCAATAATCCAACCCTTTAGGATTGTATCCTTGCTGACTCAAACTACTGGGTTGAGGGTAATGTCACCTTCAGAAGAGGGGCCTACAACAATAACTAAGATAATCTCTTAAAAAGTGCCAAAGTGCGGAAATAATCAAAGGTTACACTAAATACGAGTCGGATCCAAGTGATTCATCTTGTCTATCTGTTTTTATTTTATTTTTCAGCATTTTAGTTAGTTTTATTTTTCTTATTTAAAAACCTTTTTCTAAACTTTTGATTTGATTAGACGTTGAGGATATACCGGTACTAAAAGCTCTTGTGTCCTTGGACGACCTCGGTATCTTACCAACACTATACTACGCTCACGATGGGTGCACTTGCCCATATGTGTGTTTAGTGTTAGTAAATATCGTGTTTTATAAATTTAAAACTTGGCTAAAAAGTGTTTAAGGGCTTAAAATATACATTAAAAACTATACGACACTTCACACGCATCAAGTTTTTGGCGCCGTTGCCGGGGACACAAGGATTTTAAGAAAGTTAGGAATCAACGGCGTAATCATTTTTTTTTATTTTTTTTCTATTTTTTAGGATTTTTCTTAATTTTTTCAGCTTCTGCAGAACTCAGCACGGGCCTTGCCTGCTGAACGCGCCCCGTGCCCGCTGAACACGCCCCGTGCCCAATTTTTGGAACTGGAAATCCTGTTTTAAGTCAGATAGTAAGCTGAACACGGGACCGTGACCACTCAACACGCCCTGTTCCCAAGTTTCAGTTACTGAAAACAGAACCGTAAGATCCCAACGGTTGGTAATTTATGACACAAACATGGGTGATACTGATATTTTTTACTTTCGGCACTCTTATGGTACGTGGTGTTGAATATGTGGCGGCCCTCATAAAGATTTAGAATGTTATTTTCTAAATTATAAGCCCCATTATATAGACCCATTGTTTTCCTGTAGCCTTAAGAGGGGCGAAAGTAAAAATAATCCCTATCTCTCCCTCGAATGCTCTCAATCAACCCTTCTAGGAGAAATGCTTCTCGATGAATTATTTCAAATGGAAGATCTAATTCTTACTTGGGTGAAAGAACTTGAGATGGATATCATTAATTCACCTCAAGACAAAGCCCAAGAAGAATTATTGAGATCACATTCGAATAAAAACAACTTCGTTGTTCCCGAAATCACCTCTAACTCTAGCGAAGACTTGAGCGATAGTCGTCGTTGATTGTGCCGTGAAGGACTCCCCATTGACTTCGTTCGGTGCATACATAGACCTGAGTGATTCGACATACACCTTCTTTAACGAGAGCCCGGGAAAGGGTTGGACTTGTCCACCTACATTTAGCATAGGAATCACCCTCACCGACAACCTCTTGCGTTCTCGTCTTAATCTAGAGCAACTAAGGTATCTCAGGCACTTTGGGGTTGTTCCATCCAGTAAGGAACCACCCGATCCGGATAAGTTCCTTAGAAATAGACGAAACTTCATAAACAGCCTCTAGACACGGGGCCGTGTCCAGGTCAGCACGCCCCCGTGTCCACCAAAAGATTCCTTTCTGACTTTTTGTCAGAATACGGACAAAGTGTGTCAGGATCTTGCCTGCACACGGGGCCGTGTCCAGCCGACACGGGGCCGTGTGTAGCCTGCTATCGTTTTCTATTAATGCAGCCAAGAATCCTGCACATTTGGACCATTCCAGGGACAGAGATTTGGTGGGATCTTCACACATACCATCCTAGGTATTTTCTAAAAGAAGGTTCTCAACAACCATCTTGTCCTTTCCTCTCTTGTCCATTCCCTTCTTCTTCATTTTTTTTCCTCAACACCTCCATTAGAGCTTGAGATCATCATGATTCCAAGCTTTATTGTGATGTTTGTTAGGTTTTTGTTCAAGGAATCTTGTTAAAAATAAGTTTTACAACATTGCTTTAAGTTATTTCTGCTCAAAAACGCTTCTTAAGTTGGTAAAATAATTTGAAACTCCAAGATTCCTTGTTCTAAAAATCTGCAGAAAGGTGAACACGGGGCCATGCTCATTGAGCACGGGGCCGTGTCCGAGGTTACTGTTTCATTAAAATGAACTCTTTTCAGTTTGTTTTCGTAGAATGTCAAGCCAAAACAGTGGAACTTCGTCAGCACATTCCAGAAACAGTCAAAGAGAACGGAGATCCTCAATCGAAGCAACTCTCGTACGCTACGTGATGGCATTACGTGAAGCTCTTGATGAGATGACGTCAGTAGAGGAGGTCCTGATAGACCGTATAAATTATCTTACGGTGGGGTTGGAAAACAGTTTTCAAGCGATCAACCTCTTGCACCAGAGGTTGAATATTCTTGTGACGCCTCCCATGGAACCAATCCTCCCTCAAGAGGATTGGAACCTAGCACTTGGAGTCAATAATCCAACCGGATGGGATAACATCCCCGCGGAACCCCCTCTTGACAATCTGCAAGAAGTCCTGGTGGAGGTTGCACCCCCTTAAACTGATGCAAATGAGCCCGCCTTTCTTCTCCCAAGGGAGATAGAGGAATGGCTCGCCAACGTATGAGGGACCCATTTCCGGAGGATGAAGTTCTTCGAGCCGCATCCAACCGAGAGAATTATCTTTTCAGAAATTTTGCTAATAGAATAATCTTTAGGCTAAAACTTCTTGGTTTAGACTTCTTGTGTTTCTTTTGACCTGTTTATCTAGAATTTTAATTTACTAGGATTATTATGTAACTTTCTCTATTTTGAATGAATGATGGTTTTAATTAATTTGGTATTTGGATGATAATGTAATGGGTAAAACACAATCGGGATGGTGAAGGATAACAAGGGAAACTTGCACCAACACCCCATGCACGAAAACAGGGCCACCCGCAGATTTTTCTTCATTACAGCAAATTCAGCATGGTGTCGTGCTCACCCAACACGCCCCGTGCTCAATCATCTGCAGAAAAATGCCCAGTTCAGGTACCTGGACACGGGGCGTGCTCACTGAACACGCCCCCGTGTCCAGCCTTCTGTTACTTTGGTTTATTTTCTGTTACTGGCGATCTGAACACGGGGCCGTGCCCGGACACCACGGGGCCGTGTCCAGACGCCCAGTAACATAAATTTTTGCTTTTTCACATCTTTTTACAATTCAATCAACCTACAAACTTATTTTGGGACACATTGAGGACAATGTGTAATTTAAGTGTGGGGGGGGGGGGGGGATGCTAAAACCTTGAATTTTGCAAGTCCTAATTACAAGCCTTAAACTCTATTGGAACCGCTAAACACCCCAAATTTTTTTCAAAAATTTTCATTTTTTTTACTTGTCTTGGTTTAAATTGGGAATTACAAGTTCTAAAAAGGTGATATTTTTACAAATTTACAACCGATAGCGTCGTGATAAAAAGAACCAACATAAGAAAATTAGGAAACAGCATGACAAATCTATTTAAAATTTGATTATATATACTTGATCACATAAAAACCGATTCCTACAAAAAGTGAGTTTTGAGCCTTTATTGGGCATACAAATACACATCTTTAAACTAAATGCTCATTTTTCGTTTCTTGTGTGAATAGCTGCTTGGTTCTTACGACTCTAGAACTTGCCACGACAATACATTCCCGATCCTTACCAACTTAAACTCAAGTAAGTAAATGATGTAGGCATTAGGACTAACTCTTTTTCTTTCAACACCATTATTTTTCTTTTTTACCACCTACCCAAAATCCCCCTAGTTAACCCCTTTGAGCCTAAACCTTTTTATTTCTTAACCCAAATCAAACACCAAAACCCTTTTGCATTTTAAACCCTTTATTTTAGTAACAAAGCTCGGTTTTTCTTATGACTTCCTTATAAAAAAAAATGATGATAATGAAGCCAAAAGAAATAAACAAACAAGTTTATCAAAATGAACTTTGTTTGAAGAGTTGCTTCATCAAAATAAAAAGTTGCAAAAATAAAAAGTCTTATGAAAACCGATGCTTTTTACGCCTTTTTGCCCTTTTCTACTAACCACTAACCCAACCACCTACCTTTAACCCAAGCCTAATCCTTCCCTCAAAAGTCCTCTTGATATTTACAAAGGTATATAGTTAAAAAGGAGGAGGATTGATTGCCTGGCAAGCTTATGGTAGGAATAAGTTCCATGCCGCTCTCGAGTGTTTCATAAAAATACATCTTCGGCCGAGTGTTGAGTGATCCCCCGTGAGGTATGTGAACTTGTATATAAATGGAATTTTAAAGAGGCATGTTATGCCCTAATAAGTAATTTATCTTATGTAATGTTTTAAATAAATCATGACGAATAGGATTGTAAATAAATAAAAATAAAACCTAATAAAGAATCTTGGAAATCCCGACACTCTATGACAAGCCCAAAACCTTCTCTTCTACCCGTTCCATTTGGGAGTATAAGCCACATTATAAAGAGTTTTGCTTGAGTACAAGCAAAGATTCAAGTGTGGGGGTATTTGATGTGTGCAAAATGCAACATATAAATTACATCAAATGTGGCATAAAACTAACCCTTTTTAGTACTAATGTTGGAAAAAGTGTGCTTTTGTATTCCTTTTGTATTTTCAGGGTTAAAAGAGCTTAAATGAACAAAAGAAGCAAAAATGCAGCCAAATCCAGCATAAATACAAGAAAAGGAATAAACGTGGCATGCCCGACCCCTCGACAGCATCCTCCAAAGCAAAAACAAGAGAACATAAGGCTGAATACGCCCCGTGCTCATTGAGCACGGGGGCGTGCCCAAGTGTCTGCAGAAAAGTCAAAGTTGTAGAAACTTCTATCACCCACCACGGGGGCGTGTCTAGCGGACACGGGGCCGTGGTCAACTCTAAGATTCGCAGAATCTAGGAAATCTTGATAGTACAGATACGCTTCTGCACACAGGGTCGTGCCTAGCGGACACGGGGGCGTGGTCAACTAATGCAGACAAACTACAATTAATGAAGAAAGAGAAGATGGGTGGACACGGGGCCGTGCCCAATCGACACGGGGCCGTGCCCGGGCTTCTGTGCAGGATATAAATAGGGGTGCTTAGCTCACTTGCAAACCATCCCTTGACAAACCACCTCTCTCACACTTCACCCACCCACCACCACCATCACAACCCACATCCACCACCATCATCCATCATCCATCATAGAGTGTGTGTAGTAGTCTCGGGATCCAAGATTGATCGTAAGAGTTCTTGACAATCAAATGCCATGTTTGCCTAAGTCTCTTACATCACTTGGTGAAGACAAGTGTTTAGTGTAATACTTTTTATAGTTAATCTTTTCGCACTTTTTATTTGGTTATGTATTAATGACTTTAATAACTAGTATCTTATGTTGAAGGTGAGTCTTCCTTATCGTTTGTCCATGGTGTCTTGGCATTATTTTACTGTCTATATAAAATAAAAGATTTTCACCATTCATATCTCCACGGTCTATATGGAGGTATGTTGGCTACCTGGTCGGGGTTTAAGGGAATGGTTTGGTAAGAGTCTTGCCTTGTTCAGTGTATAGATCCTGCAAGGACCTGGATCAACTTTAGTAGCACCTCCATCAATACCCACTAGTATTGGATGGCGGGGGTCCGAACTCCTTGATCCCCTCATATGTAAACTACTATTAATACTTTAACCCGGCTATTTAGGATTGTATCCCTGCTGACTCAGACTACTTAGCCGAGGGTAACGTCACCTCCAGAAGAGGGGCCTACCACAATATGCATTAATAACTTAATTAATTATCTTTCAATAATTCAACCCTTTAGGATTGTATCCTTGCTGACTCAAACTACTGGGTTGAGGGTAACGTCACCTTCAGAAGAGGGGCCTACTACAATAACTAAGATAATCACTTAAAAAGTGCAAAAGTGCGGAAATAATCAAAGGTTACACTAAATACGAGTCGGATCCAAGTGATTCATCTTATCTATCTGTTTTTATTTTATTTTATTTTTTAGCATTTTAGTTAGTTTTATTTTTCTTGTTTAAAAACCTTTTTCTAAACTTTTGATTTGATTAGACGTTGAGGATAAACCGGTACTAAAAGCTCTTGTGTCCTTGGACGACCTCAGTATCTTACCAACACTATACTACGCTCATGATGGGTTCACTTGCCTATATGTGTGTTTAGTGTTAGTAAATATCGTGTTTTATAAATTTAAAACTTGGCTAAAAAGTGTTAAAGGGCTTAAAATATATATTAAAAACTATACGACACTTCACACGCATCATGCAGATGAAGAACCAATGGATTTTCTTGCTTTCTTCTTGCGAAGGACAGCCGTTTTCTTTTTCTTCAAACGTTCCGCTTCGGTATCCGAAGGAACGTATTTAGGATCATTTTCTTGCCTAATCCCCCTAAACCGTTTAACACCACGTTCATCAAAGTAAACTTCATATCCGGGCTCAGGTGGATTGTCATCTGATTCAGAATCCTCCTCGTCATTACCAGCTGAAGTGCCACCAGCTGCACCAGCAGACGATGCACCAGCACTAGATATACCAACAGCACCAGCACCTGCATCACCACCATCACCAGCATCATCATCATCACTATCACTGTGAGACGAACCAGACTCCTCTCGACCAAACTTTTCAACCATCCTTTTCTTTAACTCCGGCTCTTCATCATCAGATTGGCTGTCATTGTGACGCCATTTGTCATCTTCCGGAGTAATGTAGTCTGGTTTACCAAGAGCACCGATTAACTTTCTAGGCGGCTTGCTTTCAGTGTATCTTTTGACGGCAAGCCCCTTGAATATCCTTAATGAATTCTCGATCATAGATTCTATCTTCAGGATGTCGTTGTCGGCTTTTGGAAGACCGAGATGCTGATCGTTCATGATCATCTGTAGAAAACGAGGATACATCCAGAATTTGTTCCCAGTAGTTCTACCAACAGTTCTTGTCATGTTATCCTTCATATTGGCAAATATATACTTTGAGATGCTAAACGGTTTGTTAAGCACCAATGCCACCATGAGACCAACAAGATCATTGTTTTCCATGTCATATCCTGCACGTCTGTTGCTGATACATTGAATAAGAACGTGCAAGAGAAACTTGTAACGTAACGGCAAATCTCCCTTGTTAATTTGAGTATTGAAGATGTCGCCAATACACTTCATCCGTAATAAACATCCACGAGTACACATGATTGGAATAGAGGACGAAGCATTCGGATCATCTTGCAGCTCTAAAACAGTGTTCAAGATTTCTGGTGAGACAATCACGTTTAGATCATTCACTTGCCCTTGAATGACTTCAGCTCCATCAACTTGCATAACACTTGCAGAATTCTAGAAAGCTTTAACAAGCGATTTGTAAACTGGAGTTGAAAATGTGACAGCTTTGTTAATCCGTGACTCCCTTATCCACTGCGTGATTTCTTTCAATTCGGTGATCTTTCCTTCCAGATCAAGATAGGCAATCTGGTTGTGACGCTTCTCGGACATCACTTCTTCTTCTGATTTGTTTTCTTTCTTAGTCGCGGCCTTACGTTTTCTCTCTTTCGGTGCCATCAGAATGTGCAAACATCCACAATAAGTCATAGCGATATATCATATGCATTAAACATGTGTGTATACTAATTAGATTTTGAACTGAACAGTGAACATGTATAAACACATCTTCTATGAAATGGCACCAAACATGAAAATTTTCTAAGTCCTGTACGACGAAACTTCAACATTGCGACAAAACTCTCTTCCTCAAGACGAAACACCCTTGGTCAAACAAGGTCAGAGTTGCCCGTTGACCAGTGGAGTTTCGTCGACAGTCTTTCGACGAAAGTTGTTCCAATTTAAAGGGGTTTCGTCACAGGGGTTTCGTCGTCAACAGTTTGAAGAAACTTAGGTTTCATCGTCCAAGGGTTTCATCGACAAGGTTAGGGTTTCGTCGATTTGGGGGTTTTCAAAATCTAAGGGGTTTCGTCGATTGACAGTTAAACGATGACCGATTCACATATTCAAGCATTATGACACTTAGTAAAAACCCAAACAAACCGAAACGAACCCAGTAGTTTAACCGGCACGAGTTTTGACCGGAAAAACACCCAAAACAGTTAAACATCAAACAATTTTCAATCCTCTTTTTTTGTTATTCAAAAACCAACCCAAATCAAAGATCAAATCAACACACACAAACACTATCATTATCAGATTTCTTGACAAACAAGCACAATAAATAGATTTTTATCCTATGAAATCGAAACATTTAGGGGTGACCGAGGGTTTGTTAACAAGTGTCGAACAAAACCACAGGGTTCCTAAGGTTCGAATCATGTATAAAAACCTTTTGTATACCTTAGATGTTTGAAACTTTTGATAAAATCAAATGGTTTTGAGAGTCGGTGAAAAGGTATGGGTGTGGAGTGTTGGGGAAGATGAACAGCAAAGTGGGTTCGAAAAAGTGATATCTTTGACAACTGGGACCCCTTATATACTCATGACCCTGACGAAACTTCATTCTCGACGAAACTTCATGTGGGCTCGACGAAACTCTTGTGTGGGCTTGGATTGGGCTTAAATAGTGAGCCCATGACGAAAGTTAAAAAGGCCAGGTGAGTTTCATCGTGACCTCGACGAAACAAGGAGTTTTGTCGTGGACCAAGTTCAGTTTTGACCATTTTGACCAAGGTTAAAAACAGATGACTTTGACCATGGACTTTCGTCGACATTTAGGAGTTTCGTCGACATAAAGAGTGTTTCGTCGACACTTTTACTCAAAAATTCACTAAGTCTTTTGAAATTTTGCACACTGAACAGATTTTGTTTATTTGAACAGATTTCCATTTTGATTGAGTTTACCAAATGCAAGGACATTTTATGAAGTAGGTTTCAGGCTTTCGGCAGAAAACACCAAGTCACAACTTCGGCTAATTCAAAAATGAACTTTACAACTACACCAAAACAGAATTTAAAGAGCGGTAAACTAGCAAAAAACTATAAAAGGAATAAACAGCTGTACAAAGAGCAATCTTTTTGCGAATTTCAAGGAAAAGGAATCATACCAGCTTACGGTCTTAGTCAACATGATGTTTGTTTTCTGTTTAAAGCTTTGGATAAGTATACTACCACGATTATCGGTATTATTGTCCATATAAGCTCAAACTGATCAGATGTAATCATAATAAGGAGATACGGTTAACGGTAGGATTATACTTACAAGTCGATGTTCATCCACTCACGACACATTCCCGTATCAAGGTATGCGCGAGAGTTCATCTTACCGGTGAGTATACCGATTATCATCTGTTTGACCGTATAAAAGAATGTGAGATACTCACTTATTTTAGATTGAAAACAAGCCCTATGTGATAGAATCACTTATTTATGAGGAACTTGATTTTCATATGCATGAGGGCACAGGAGCAAGTCCGTGAACGGGTCAGTACAACGTATAGCAAAGAGACGAACTTGACTCCTGGAAAAATGTGATATTTTATCACTTATTTTGTTTGGACATGTGATTGTTGATCACTTATTGAGGTCGAATGCAATATGTACACATATGTATAGTATCATGGAAGATCTAGACTTCGCCTCCGTTATGTTTCGGTAAAAGATACAACCATGATACCCAGATGATAAGCAGCATAAAGACCGAATATCTCAGAACCTAGGCAATCTCTCAAACAAAATTTCGGTACCAAGGCCATATGCCAATGAGTGGTTCCCACCTGACTTGATGTATGTTAGGTTTGTATCATCATGCACATTTTAGTCTGATTGCGAGCCTACCGATACATCGTTAGTAGAGATACTTATCATTTCTCAATTTTTTTTTACATTTTGAACACATTGACCGACCACACCAGTGAATATCATCATCTTCCTTTATCCAAGAAACTCATTTTTGGTTTTCAAAATTTTTTTTGAATTTTTGCTTTTCTAATTTTTTTGAATTTTTGAATTTTTCAAACTTAAAGACATAAAGTAAAGACATCTTTTTGGATTTTTGAGTTTTTCAAATGTTTTTGTATTTTCTTGAATTTACTCCCCCTAAAATGCTAAAAGGTTACGAAAATGAAAATCTTTTTGAATTTTTTGAAGGTTTTTAAAGAAAATATTTACAAAAACGATTAGCCATGAAGTTTTACTCGGGTATCACCTTAATGCCATTGACCAAAAGTAGATAATCAAAACGTGATTTATCAAAAGCTTTTGTAAACAAGTCGGCACGTTGGTGATCGGTGTGAACTTTAACATCGATTAATCTTTTGTCAAAACAATCACGTATGAAGTGATATTTAATTTCGATGTGTTTGGTCTTGGAATGCTGCACAATATTTCTAGTGATCTGTAAGGCAGCATTGTTATCAACAAAAATAGGAGTAGATAGGAATTCAAAACCGTAGTCTCGCATTTATTGTTGTTTCCACAAGACTTGGGAGCAACAACTAGAGGCAGCAATGTATTCTGCTTCACAATTTGATGTAGCAACACAGGTTTGCTTTTTGCACTGCCACGTGACCAGGAGATTTCCTAAGAATTGACATCCCGCTGTTGTTGATTTGCCATCAGTTTTGCAGCCACCAAAATCAGAATCACTGTATGCTATAAAGTCAAAGCTATCATCCCTAGGGTACCATAGACCGGTGTCCGGGCATCCCTTCAAATATCGGAAAATCCTTTTAACAGCTGCAAGATGCGAGGCCTTCGGGTTGGCTTGATATCTTGCAAGCAAGCACGTTGGATACATGATGTCGGGCCTCGAGGCTGTGAGATACATGAGAGATCCGATCATAGCGTGATAGTATGAGGAGTTAATGCTTTCACCCTTCAGATCCGGAGTAATCCCGTGATTCTGCAGAAGTGGGGTACCAATGGGCGTTGCATCAGACATCTGGAATCGGCTCAAGATGTCACCAACATTTTTGTTCTGATGGATGAATATCCCGGACTCGGTTTGTTGAACTTGTAGGCCCAAGAAGAAATTAATTTCCCCCATTGCGCTCATCTTGAATTTTCTTGCATCACACGCTTGAATTGCCTGCACAAAGAATCATTAGTAGAACCAAATATTATATCATCAATGTATACCTGCACCAGCAGAAGATCTCCGTCTTGTTCCTTGATAAAGAGAGTGCAATCAATAAGACCTCATCAAAAACCATTCTCCAGAAGATAGTTGGATAAGGTTGCATACCAAGCCCTAGGTGCTTGATGTAAACCATAAAGAGCTTTGTTGAGCAACTAAACCCGATCAGGATGAATAGGATCTTCAAAACCCGGAGGTTGTTCGACATGCACCTCTTCCTGAACCACACCGTGTAAGAAATCACTTTTGACGTCCATCTGGTAGACTTTGAATCCTTTGAATGAAGCATAAGCTAGAAAGATCTGAATAGCTTCCAGACGTGCAACAGGTGCATAAACTTCATTGTAGTCAATGCCTTCGATCTGGCGAAATCCCTGAACAACCAATCTCGCCTTATTTCGAATGACTACTCCATGATCGTCCTTCTTGCATTTTAAAACGCAACGTGTGCCAATTTTCTTGTAGTTCTCAGGCCTTTCAACAAGCTTCCAAACACCTAGCTTTTAAAATTGCTGCAGTTCATCATGCATGGCTTCAACCTAAGAATTATCCTTTAAGGCTTCTTTCCAAGATTTCGGTTCTTCGTGTGAAACGTAACACGTGAAGGACCAATCATTTTGAAGACCAGATTCTCTGATGGCTGAATACAAACCAGCATTCTAGTTGTTTCTCAGCTGATTACGCGTCTGCACCCCGCGTTGCACATCTCCTATAATATTCTGGTGTGGATGAGTATCATGAATTCTCGTTTCAGGAACATCAGGAACACAAGCATTAATACCCAAATTGTTAATATTAAGATCAACAACCAACTCTACACCAGGAATCGACGTAGAAGTTAATGCATTCCCTTCAGCAGTATCAACATTCTGCACATGAGGAGTTTCTACAGAAGCACCTTGAACAGGAGCAACTGGAGCTGAAGTACCTTCATTCATATCATGATATTCATCATCTTCCGATGACTCATTGTAATCAGCAGCATCTTCAAATACCTCATTTTGTACCGTGTTGTTAACCGAATTAGAAGCTTGGGGGTTAACGATAACAGGTCTAACCAATGGCGAGCCAGCAGCGTTGTCGCAATCAAATAATATTCTAGCAGTTGCAGATGCTTCGTCAAAGGTTGGCAGATTAAAGGAGTCGAATAGTCCATCATAATCGAACATCCAAGGATCACCCGGAGCTCTAACAGAACTTGTGTACCTTTGAACCCTTACTTCACTCCATAGCTCAATCTTTTTGGTTGCCAGATTCCGTACACAAAAATTCGGAGTAGCATATCCAAGGAAGAAACCCTCGATAGCTTTGGCGCCAAATTTTCCATCTGGCTCAATCATAGTGCATGGACCGCCAAAAGGTTCTAGGTGAGAAATGTCCGGTTTCCTTTTCTGTAGAAGTTCGAAACAAGTTTTGTCATGCCTTTTAACTGTAAGAACTCGGCTAAACGTGTAGCAAGCAGTTGACACAGCCTCCCCACAGAACTGAACAGGAAGCTCTGGCTCTACCAACATCGTTCTTGCAGTTTCTATTATCGTCCGATTCTTCATCTCAGCGACACCGTTTTGTTGTGGAGTATAGCGAGAACTGTATTCATGAAGAATGCCTTTGGAAGTACAGAACTCATCCATAACACGGCTTTTGAACTCAGTTCCATTTTCACTTCTGATCCTCTTCACTTTCAACGTGTATAAATTTTCTAGCATAGTAAGAAGATCCTTGAGGATTCCAGGAGTTTCACTCTTGTGTGCCATAAAAGCTACCCAAGAAAATCTAGAATAATCATCAGTAACCACTAGACAATAAGCCTCCCTAAAGGTTGTCTTGTGTTTCATAGGTCCAAAAAGGTCCATATGAAGACGTTCGAGAGGCATGCTAACAGTGTTGATTTTCTTAAGAGGGTGAGACTTCTTCGTTTGTTTCCCTTTCTGGCACGAAACACAGATATCTTGTAGATGAAAACTTCTCACAGGCACACCATTCACAAGATTATTTTTCACCAAATGGTTCATTTTTCTTAAGTGAATGTGCCCCATTCTTCTGTGCCAAGATATAGACACCTTCTTTGTGGCTTTTGAGACAAAACATGTCACTTGCGCAAATGTCGTAATCGCTTGGCTCATATCAAGAATATAAAGATCATTAACTCTTGGAGCCGATAGGAGAATCCATTCTTTAGGAATTTTGAAACCAGGTTTCAGCACATAACAGCTGACATCATCAAAATGCACGGTGAACTTCTTATCGCAGATTTGCGAAACACTCAGAAGATTGTGATCAATTTGACGAACATAATTGATCTTATCGAAACATACAACACCATTGGAGATCATTCCCTCTCTAGTGATGTATCCGCCTTTGTCTCCAGCAAACGCGACATAGCCTCCTCTAATATTTTTCACATCATACAGAAGCCGTAAGTCGCCTGTCATGTGCCTAGATGCTCCACTGTCAACAATCCAATGACTATTAACAGTTCCTCCAGGAACATCCTGCACATATCATTCAACGATCAGTTGAGGATGGGGACCCAAGCCTTAGTGGTCTTGGGTCGTCCCTGAGCATCACGAAAAGTGATCTTGATTTCCTGATGATTTTCAAAAACAGCAGCTCCCCCTGAACTTTCACCCGTCTTAGGTCTCCAAGTTTGATCTTGTTTACCAGTTTGATTCTTATGAAAAGATTTTGAAACTTCTGGTTTTAAAGATTGTGAAGAACTTGGTTCCCTTTTGATCGTTTTGACTTCAGATTTTAAAGCCTTTTCAACTGCTTTTACGTTTTGACGTCGTTGTTTTGTTTCTTGCTCTTTAACAGTTCTTTTATCATGTTTTGGTGAAACAGGACGACGTTGTGGGTGAACCTTTTCAGGTGGTTCTTTCTCAACAAATTTCTCTTTGGGAGTGTTTGTACAATTTTTGGTGATATGTCCAAACTCCCCACACTTAAAACACGTTCTCCTTTCAACAAACTTAGGAGAATCCGATCGATGAGCAGATGTCGAACCTGTAGAACCTGAGGTACTTGCCTTTACATCACACCCGTTTGTATGTTGAGTGTAATTGTTTTGACTGTTACATTTTAAAATCTTGACTTGTTGGACAAAATCGGTGTTTGATTTGTTTTCAAAAGTCTCAATTTTATCAGTACCCTTCGATGCTACAAATTTGACATTACTGCTTTTCTTCTGGTAACGAGCTCCTTTTATTTCAAATTTTGATTGAGAAACGTTAGGCTTTTGAGCTCGCCTTTCTGGTTGTTTACCCTTAGAAGCAATAGGTTGTTGCTTTGTCGGTTGTTTTTTATTTCCAAACTATTTTCTAATCTTAGATTTTGGAATAGGATCACATTGAGTTACAACAACTCCTGGGATCGTCTTTCCCAAAAACTTACTTGTGTTATCTTCAAAAACTTTATCAATCGATGATGGATTGACATTTTTAATTGGAAAATCGTTGTCTGAATAAATTTTAACATCTCCGACCAAAGTATACAACACGTTATTGCTCTTAACAGCAGACACACATTCCTTGTCATCCTTGACAGGATCTATCACTTGTTTGACAACTGGTTGAACAGCAGGAGTAGGAGGATCACAAAGAATGTAATTCTCAATAGGAATTTCTACTCCTTTCATCTTGTCAAGTGATTCATCCTGGTCACTCACATCTTATTCATCATCAGACGAATCATAGTCCTTAATGATTGGAGCACTTTGATTCATCAACGTTGAAGTGTCTATTCCTTCAGATGAGGTACTTGATGAACAGTCCGATTTGAACCCTTGGCCAGCAGTAACTTCCTCATAATCAAGAGGCACATTGGGTTCAAAATGTGGCATTTCTTCTTCATCGAGCATTCGAGTATAATTGTGTCTCAAAGGGGGTGGACACTTCTTATACCCAATGCCGTTCTTGTTTCCTTTCAGCTGTTGAGCGTCAATGATGTGATCGAGCACATATCGGGAGTTAGAATAACTCTCCAATTTGAGCTTGATTGCATCATGCTCGCATTTGGCAATGGCTAGCTCTTTCTTGGCTTCCTCAATGATATTAATGTAATTGTTAATACCAATTTGTTTGTTAAAAACAGTTTTGGTCAGTTCGGAAACACTTTTCTTTAGAGTTTCAATTACAGATTTAAAATCCTTTTCATTTCTAGCTAAAGCCATATTTGCCTCTTTGCACTTAAATAGCTCAATAACCAAACTTTGATTATGACTATGAACCTTCTCGGATTCCAGCTTCAAATCTTCACACAAATTACATACACTAGGAGCAGGAGTGTCGGATTTTACCTGACTCGTAGAGGCTGAGACATTTTCCATAAAGGCAGTCTGATAAGAAAAAGATCCATCTTCAGAGAAGAACTTCTCCATTTCCTTTGATGCTACAGCAGCCTTCTTGATCAGAACAAATTTCTGACACTTCAACTCCTCTGCTTCATTCAACAAATCATCAACATCAGAATTAACTTCTTCCTTCACATCAGATTCAGAATTATAACCACCCGAATTTGAGCTTTCTTCATCAGAACTCCCGCTACAACCCGAACTATCATCACTTTCAGAAAATTCTTCCTTGTGAACGTGCTTGATGTGATTGATGATCTTTGCATAACACGCTGTTCCTCCTCCTTCTTGATCACCATCCCCAAATTGTACAGACCAATTACACCCTTCATCAGCTTGGACAACTAATGCTCTGGTGGTGTTTGAAGGTCCAGACTGATTTTGGTTCTGGTTGTTGTTCACAGCTACCATCCTTCTTTCACGATTGTCTTGATTGGCATTGGAAGTACTCGTCTAATTTCGGAATGGATTCTAGTTGCCTTGTTTGCTTGGTCGGGTGCACTCACGTTTGAAGTGACCCTTTTCGCCACAATTGAAACATGTTACCGTATCCTTATCAAAACCATACTTCGTATCCTTCTTGCTTTCCAACGAAGTTCTTCCCATTCAACACATGAAATCCCTTGCCCTTCTAACAGCACTTGCAAACGCCCACTTGATATCCATTAACTCCATTTCATCACGGTCTGTCTGTTGATAATCTTCATTGGTCATATTGATGTTTCCAATTTGACCTGCGACCAATCTGCAATAGGCACTGACCATTGTATTGATGAGTTCCATATGCTCCTTTGCCACTTCGATGCTAACCTTCGAAAGGTTTAAAGTATCAAATCTGACTGTGTTGGGGTTTTGGGGTGGAGGGTTGTTAGTATAACATGCTTGCTGTTGTTGTGGTTGGGCTTGTGGTTGAGATTGAGGAAGATAAGCACTTGGATCAAACTGAGGTTGAGTAGTGGAAACTTGAGGTGGAGGTTGGGGTTTCGGTAGCTATGCACTCAGATAGAGTTGAGGTTTTGAGAAAGCATGAGCTTGAGCAATGACATGTGCTGGCAGAAGATATGCACTCGGATCGAAAACCTGAGGTGGAGCTGACTGTGGAAACGGAAAAGAGCTTGTATTTAACATAAACGTCGTTTGAAGCTTACGTTGCTGAGCGGAACTAGAACTAGCTGCAGGATTAAAACCACTCAGATACATTTCTGTGTATTGAGGAACTGCAATCCTTTTGGCTTTCCGGATTTCCTCTTCGTTCTTGTGCTCCAACTTCTGAACGAACTCATAGATACTGACAGTATCTAAAACACCCGTATGTTTGAAGGGTAGTCCGTAGGACAACCCTTAAGTGGTATAAATGATAATAAAATCCTACATTTAATCGGGTAGTTGTCTAGAATTAGATAACTACGGTTGTTTGTGTTTCAGGTACAAACGGGAGCTTAAAATGGAAGGAACACGGAGAATAAATGAAAAAAATCAATTTTTGGAATTGAAGAATTAAGAGGATAGCATGATAGAGGACGAAATAACGAGAACATAGGCGAAAACGGTGAAGAAAACGGAGTTGAAAAGAAAAAGGTATGCTGAAAACAAGTTTTCATGTTGAAGCCTGCCGTAAGCTACGGCAAGGGCCGTAGCTTACGGCACCGACTGGAACTTTTTGTCACCGTATGACAGTTTAAAGCTACCGTAAACCATTCCAAGCCACCGTAAGCTACGGTGGCCACAATAGCTTACGGCGCTGACCTGCGTAAATGTGTAACTTCCACCTTTTAATGCGGATTTATGGTGTCTTTTCATGCCCAACCAATCCCATTTGGTTACATACACTTTGGAGACGAATTTTGGGTGTTCTTGAGAGCTTGAAACAATTTCTAAACATCTTGTTAGTGTCTTGAATCCATATGAACATTGAACTAATTGTGAGGATGATTGTCAAAGCTATGTGTGGCTAAACTTTTGATGATTATCTTGGGTTGAAGGTTTGTGTAAGACTTTGTGTTTTGATTTCATATTTCTAGAATAATGAACTCTTCTTTATGATTTGTTTGTTATGGTGTGTGATTGATTGCTTGTAAATGTGTTAATTAGTGTGCTAATCTCGTTCGAAACTATACGTTCTTGGTGCCGTTGGCAATCGAGATATCATAGGTAGAATTAGGATTGGGTATTGATTAATTGGTCATCGGGTAACAACCTCGCGTTCTAGGAATCCGAGTACTTAGTTCCCTTTCATCACTGCAATTGATCACACATGAACTATGTCTATGTAGTTCTTTCTAGTGGAATGATACCATAAATGTCAAAGCAAACTGGAAACTAAAGATGGTCATTCGTCTCTAATTTGTTTACAACCAAAACTTTTATTTTTGCAATTACATTATCAATCTTAGTTTTAAAACCAATTCAATCAAATCAACTCTTGAAATTTACTTTACTTGCATTTAGTTTAATTTTAGTTAACTTAGATAAACACTTCAAATAACACATATTCCACAAACTCCCTGTATTCGATACCCACTTACCGCTAGCTAATTAGTTGTATTTGGATTAAATTTGATTGTGACCACGACATGCACCTGTAAATACCTGCACACTAACACACCCAGCGTAAACCAGAAAAATAACAAACCTAAAAAGATAAAAAATAACACACGTTGCACACGACTCCCCGGCAACGGCGCCAAAATTTGACATGATGTCGTGGTCACAATCAAATTTAATACAAATACAACTAATTAGCTAGCGGTAAGTGGGTATCGAACACAGGGAGTTTGTGGAATATGTGTTATTTGAAGTGTTTATCTAAGTTAACTAAAATTAAACTAAATGCAAGTAAAGTAAATTTCAAGAGTAGATTTGATTGAATTGGTTTTAAAACTAAGATTGATAATGTAATTGCAAAAATAAAAGTTTTGGTTGTAAATAAATTAGAGACAAATGACCATCTTTAGTTTCCGGTTTGCTTTGACATTTATGGTATCATTCCACTTGAAAGAACTACATAGACATAGTTCATGTGTGATCAATTGCAGTGATGAAAGGGAACTAAGTACTCGGATTCCTAGAACGCGAGGTTGTTACCCGATGACCAATTAATCAATACCCAATCCTAATTCTACCTATGATATCTCGATTGCCAACGGCACCAAGAACGTATAGTTTCGAACAAGATTAGCAAACTAATTAACAATTTACAAGCAATCAATCACACACCATAACAAACAAATAATAAAGAAGAGTTCATTATTCTAGAAATATGAAATCAAAACACAAAGTCTTACACAAACCTTCAACCCAAGATAATCATCAAAAGTTCAGCCACACATAGCTTTGACAATCATCTTCACAATTAGTTCAATGTTCATATGGATTCAAGACACTAACAAGATGTTTAGAAATTGTTTCAAGCTCTCAAGAACACCCAAAATTCGTCTCCAAAGTGTTTGTAACCAAATGAGATTGATTGGGCATGAAAAGACACCATAAATCCGCATTAAAAGGTGGAAGTTACACATTTACGCAGGTCAGCGCCGTAAGCTACGGTGGCCACCATAGCTTACGGTGGCTTGGAATGGTTTACGGTAGCTTTAAACTGTCATACGGTGACAAAAAGTGCCAGTCGGTGCAGTAAGCTACGGTTACGGCAGGCTTCAACATGAAAACTTGTTTTCAACATAACTTTTTCGTTTCAACTCCGTTTTCTTCACCGTTTTCGCCTACGTTCTCGTAATTTCGTCCTCTATCATGCTATCCTCTTAATTCTTCAATTCCAAAAATTGATTTTTTTTCATTTATTCTCCTCCGTGTTCCTTCCATTTTAAGCTCCTGTTTGTACCTGAAACACAAACAACCGTAGTTATCTAATTCTAGAAAACTACCCGATTAAATGTAGGATTTTATTATCATTTATACCACTTAAAGGTTGTCCTATGGACTACCCATCAATGTTTTAAAAGCTCAATGAATGGGCTCCACTTTGGAGGCAGAGCATCAGCAAACCGTGCAACCATTTCCTGTTGAGTTGCAAGAATAGCATAAGAATAAATTTCACTAATCAAATGATAAAAACGAGTTGTCATATCATTTAGGGTTTCATTCTCCAAGAATTGAAATGATTCAAATTCCTTCTTCAATAGATCATGGCGTGTCTTTCTAGTAGTCGCATTCCCTTCTCCTCTTGCTACCTAGGCATCCCATAAAGCTTTGGTGCTTGTACAATAAGAGAATTGATGATAGATGTCTTTGTGGAGTGCTTGTGTGAGAATAGAAAATGCCTTCTTTTCTAGATCATAAGCTTTCTTGTCATCTTCTAGCATATTCGCCAATGTCGCCGCACTTGATCCTGCTTCTTCGAGGGCTGTGTTGTATGGAGAAGTGAAACACGTCCATAATTCGGTACTTTGCCCTAGAACGTAAGTACGGAAATGGCCTTCCATGATGGATAGTCGTTCATGTGATTCAACTTTGGCGGGCGATTATTGCTACCCATTTCACTTTCACTTAGCAAAAGATTTTGAATGCTTTTATTCTGATTCGACACCAATGCCCATTGACTTGCACTTATAGATTGTGGAGGCATGACATTCCTTAACCACGTGGCTGCGGAGGTTTGATCTTGACCTGGTCTTGGGTCCGTGCTCCAATCCCATGGACTTGTACTACTCATGATTGATGTATGAAAGATAATACCTGGTCAAATACTTGAAAACAAACTGTTAAGACAATTTTACAAAGCCTCTGTTAAAAAATGATAAGTATCTCGACGAAACTCTTCCCACGAAACTCAAGAAGTTTCGTCGAAGTATCTTTGACGAAACTCTAGGGGTTTCGTCGAAGTTCCTTATGGCGAAACTCAGGGGGTTTCGTCGCTTATATGTTTCGTCGGAATAAGGTCACGGTGAGTTGGTGAAAGTTGGTGAGATTTTTCAAAGGCAAATCTTATCATTTGTCTGACAAAGTACACCCGATTTCAACCTACAACATACTCATCTTACCAACCAGCATGGTCACCAATATTTTAATCAATTTATAATTTCCTTTTAAATTTAAAGTCCAAGAATATATTCCAAGAACACTTTGAAGATCCTTTGAAGATATGAACAATACTGAAGAACACCCAAGAACAATGAACTTTCCGGCTAAGATTTTCACCGGAGAATTTTCCAAACAACAAATTTGCTTAAAACTTTCACTAAAAACCCGGTTTTACCACGTGAACAAGCAAGCTAACAAGGTTTTTGATAAAACTTTTTAGCAAACAAACAAGATCTAGCAGTTTTTAAGAAGATTTTTCCAGAAATGTTATGAATTTTTCAAGAACAAAAGTTTTCAGAAAATCACAAAACAACCAGATTCAACACTTGATAAAATCCCAACTATGTTTGATTTTAAACAAGGATAAGAGCCAATGCTCTGATACCACTTGTAGGTCCCGATTTTTGGAGGATCGATTAACGAAACCAAACCCTTGTTTATCACAAACACGGTCAAGAGTGCGTAATCCCTGTGACGATGCCAAGCCAAACACAGAAAGTAACAGAACAAAGTAACCAATGAATCACAGTCAATTGATTAGATGAGAACAAGGTTCAAACAGATACAAACAATGTTTGACAGTAAACTTTCAGTGGGTATGCTCTCATGGTTTCAGTGTGAAACCAGAAGGTGTTTATATAGGCAGCCCAGGCCCATAAGTTGACGAAACTTAAATAGGCTTGATGAAACTTCATGGACGATGAAACACAAGGAGTTTCGTCACCCTACTTCGATGAAAGTTAGAGTTGTGACCAATGGGAGTTTCGTCATACATGAGCTCGACGAAACTTGGGAGTTTTGTCGAGGGCTGCAAAATCTGTTTGGCTGCAAACTGTTAGACAGTTTGCAGCAGATCTTATAAACACACAAACAAACATAAAACCCAAATATGCAACATGCATTGTCATTTAACATTACATAACAACTGAGACAAACTTGTCGGACCATAGAAAGATAGGAGGATATCCAACTAAAGTCGACGGTGAATACAGACTCGATAACATAAAAGACCATATAAATACATCGATAATAAAGACAAGTTACAGACACCAAAGAATGCATCAACAGCTTTGAACTGCTTGAAACTAAAAGCAGTCTTCAGTGCATCTGTTCGAGACTCTTCAGACGATTTGCTAGCGTTCTCGTTCAGTTCACTAACAATCTGAGGAATTACTTTAGCGATCTGAGTAGCGACGAGAGAGGCGAGTCGCTTGTCAGCTTGCTTTCGTTTCATAGTACGGGAGTGAAGTGATCCAGTGGACGACATTGTCTGCAACAAGCATCGCCATAGGATTCAATCACCATTTAATCGATTCTTACCTCACACGCCTAGTACTACTAAAGCTCAGGAACACGGGCATGTAAACACATAGGCAAATAAACACAGATTCACATAAGCACAGAAGCACATAAGCACGTAGGGCACGGAAACACAGAAGCACATAATCACAAGAGGCAGTCAGAATGCAGAAACCTATCATTCAAATTCGTGAGCGTTCGAGAATAGCGTTCGCATATAGCATAGCGAGTAGTATACTATAAGCGAATAATATTGTAGGAAACTTAGCGTACGGTGGTTCCTCATGGTAGTAGCGATTTGTCAGCATTTTGAGGTAGAAGTGCAGTACGAGTCGTGTCTGTCGATCAAGCGAGTAGAGAAAATCGATTAAATCACCAAAAATCGAAACATATAAACAGGTAAATACACACATAAACACATAAAATTGATGAGTGTCAGAGTCAGCAGTTGCGGGCTCAGAATTGAAACACATACAAATAGAGGGTTGATTTTCTGCGGCTGTTTAGACATCGACTACCCAAAGTGGTTCGACTATTCACAAGGACTTTCAGTACGCATTTTAACCGTCAGGACTATGCTCTCACCTCGAATCTGGGCGAATGGCACGCATCCTTCTAGTCTCAGCGCGTCTTCAAGTCATTGGAGTCCGTCGAGACTTTGGTGAGAGCTTTGTAAAACAAAATAGAGACCGGAACAAGTCATCGAGGTTCGGGTTTCACCCCTGACTTAACGACTTTGTTCCTGTCTTTTGATAAAATAAAGGAGAAATTATTCGTCAAAGTTTGGATTTCACTCCTGATTTGGCACAATTTCTCCCGTTTGCAGATAAAATGCGGGTTGAACAAGCGATTCAGTCGAGAGTTTGCGGTTTTCACACCTAATCACGACCTAATTATTCATTCATTTTCGAAAATTGGAGTGCAGTGATAGTGTAGCGTAGGCGAGAATAGCGAGAAGTAGCAAGTAAGCTCGTACATAATCCCTACAGGATATGCACAAGTCGGTCTGTTGGTTCCTAACTATAGACTAGGTCGTTTCTAAGACGTCAACCCGGACTAGGTCGAGTCTTGCCTAATTCCCTATAGTTATGGCTCTGATACCAATCTGTCACACCCCAACCGATGGCGGAAACATTGGGGCATGGCACTGAGCGAAACAGATTGTCCAGAAGTTTCCATAACAACTATCATTAACAATTATTTAAAACATCATGTCCCATACCATGACATAAAAAGTAACAAAATTATTACAGACAAAATCAGTCAAATTGTTCTGTTCCGACAACTCAGATTTCAAGTACAGACAATTCGTTTATTTGTTTCTAGACCTTTCCTAGTCGCGATTTCACAGCAAGCCAAGCATCTAAACATCTTAAGCACCTGCCACATACGTTAAAGTAAAAGTCAATACACTTAGTGTAAGGTGAGCATACAAGTTTGATAATAGCATATAGAGTTCGAAATCGTTTACGCATAACCAGCACGTACACAGTGTGAAATGAAGCACGTAAGTTATTGACATGAACCTATCAATACCAATGACTGCGGGTTGACTGCCCAAGGCAGTTCGTAATACACTCTCACCACTGTGAGCCATGTAAGAAATTGTCCTTAACAACCCCTGAGTAAACAGGTGCTGAGTCCAAACTATAGTATTATCGTTGCTAAGGCAGGTAGACAACATTCCATGTGTAAAAATAACAAACAAGCATTCATTAAGTCACGTATAACATGCGGTAACGGTTAGCGTTAAAGTATTACGTAGTGTGTTCGATGTGATTTAGTATAAGTAACGTATGTAACACCCAAAAGTGCGTAAAGCAAAAAGGGTTCGAGTATACTCACAACGGTTGAATTAATGGATTGAAGGGAGCGCTAGAGCGGATAATAGCCTGAACAGTTATCGATAATATAAGCGAAAGTCGGTGCGTAACATGATGTGAAGTGTCAGTGGGTCGAACGGTAATCCAGTCGGGTGGCATCCGGTTGGGTGGCCGGTCGACCGGATGACAATCCGTTCGGGCGGTCATTCGATCGGGTGGCCACTCGACTGGATTGCATCTCGTTTGGGATGGATGTCTTTGTGTATGATTGCTTGTCTTTTGAAGTTTTCGTTATAGCATTTTGAAAATAGAGAAGTATCTCTACCTTTCAGGTCGGTCGATCGAACGACCGTTCGATCGGACAGCAATCCGAATGGTCAAGACTTCTCTTGTTTGGGAACAAGTTCATAGTAGGACGGTCACTCGGTCGGATGGCTATCCGATCGGGTGGCAATCCGCTCGGATTGAACATGTTGAAAAATTGTTAAGTGTTGAAGTCAAAACATCACATGGTCGAGTGACAATCCGATCGGATGGCAATCCGATCAGACGGCAATCCGTTCGATGTTCAACTTCACAAGTTGGGATGAAAGTTAAGTGTGGGACCCAAGGTGCAATCCGACCGGGTGGCTGTCCGGTTGGGTGGCAATCCGATTGGAGGGCAATCCGATCGGACGGCAATCCGTCCCAGATGACATGGCCGTCTCCTTCCCTGGTTGTTTTGGTAGTTTGAAGTTTTCTCGAGACCGTTTGATAACGTGTCAAACAACAGAAACCTCGTCAAGACTTAGTGACCCGATCGGACAGGAGCCACCCTAGTCTGACCAGCTAACTGTTAGAGACGGTGTTTCAGGTTTAACCCGAAATCAGTGTTCTCGTGGATAGAATCCAGATCTTGAACCAACACATTAACAAGAAAGAGTAGAAGGTTAGAACATGCTCCGATTCTATCCTTTTCACCATTGAGTGTAAAAGAGTTGAAAGAAAGTTAGAAAACCATCTTTCAATCCTTTTCACCATGCATATGTTCAGATCTATAAAAGATCCTTGTTTATTCATGTGGAAATCATTCAGATCTAAGTTGTTCTTGGTGGATTTAAGCCAAAACATGAAGTTCTTATGAACATCATGATGACATCATCCTAGAACACCTCAAATCTAGTGATTTCACGGTTAAAAGTTAAGATTCAAAAGATAGAAATGTGTAGGAGTGCGTGTAGATTAAGAAAGTACAAGATTTAAGTGGAAAACTTACGAGAATCGCGAGAAATCTGAAGAAATAGTGGCTGGAGCGAGTGGAGAGGGAGAGAGAGCTGTCAACATCAATGAGGTTGACATAGAGGGGTATTTATAGGGTTTCCATAAACGCAAAGGGGGAATAAGTGGCTGGTCGCTCAAGTGGCAGCCCGTCCGGGTGGCAGCTCGGTCGAGTGGCAATCCAACCGGGTGGCACCTGGGTGGGTGGCAGCTCGGTCGAGTGGCACTCCGACCGGGTGGCAGTCCGGTCGAGTGGCAACTCGGTCGGCTGGCCACTCGGTTCGAGTGCACGGCGTGATGAGTTTTGCAGTTTCGATTCGAGTGTTGAGCGCTGCGATGCGGTTTGAGCGAGCGATGCGATAGATTTACTTATCAAATTACTTTTAATCCCAACTACTATATCAACATACAAGCATCCTATTTAATTTGCGTCTAGCGTTTGCGATTCGATTGCGATTGCGTTTCGATCAATCACCATAACAACATCATAAATAAACATGCAAAAGTAACACATAAAGAGCACACACACATAAGACAATAACCAGAGCGCGTAGTTCGAGTTGCGAGTGCGATAGCGATAAGCGATAAATCGATTAATACGCTATTAATGTGCGATTATTAATAGATACTCCACATAATACAACTAATGCGATCACAAAATTAGACTAAGTACAAGTCAAAGAAGTCCAAACAGGAATTGAGCCAGGAGTGACAGATCGCAATCAGCAATCTTGTCTCCCGTTGACTTCAATCTTGACTTTGACCTTGACTTTCGAAACACGGGGTGTTACACTTTAGCAAAAACATCATTAACTAAAAACGTACCGGCGATCACATCCGGGATCATCTTTGCATCTTCTGCAGTCAGAACAAATGCCCTAGCATTTTTAGTATTCTTGGTGTTCGTGGCTGGAGCTAATTTTGGACAGTTCGGCTTGATATGACCTTGTTCTCCACAGTTGTAGAATATACTGTTGTTAGGCTTCTTCCTGCAGTCTTCCTCCTTATGTCCAGATATTTTGCAAAAGTTACAGTATATGGAGCATCTTCCAGAATGCTTCCTTTTGCAATACTTGCAATAGGGTGCAGAAGTAGAACCTACATTTTTCCCTCGGTTAGAATTTCCAGCACGGAATTCTTGGTTAAGCTTCTGGGCTAGGTTCCTCCTCTGATCCTCTTCTCGGGTACGGACTAACTCATCTGTCAAGGCGTTTGCTACACTACGTGAAAAATGGGCTACGACCACACTTTTGGCAAAACAGCTAAGCCACACATTTGAAAAAATATGTGGCTAAAGGTCACTCATAACATTTCAAAACACCTTTAGCCACACATTTTATTATTAATGTGGCAATTATATACCAGTTCAGAACTTTTGGCCAAACTTTTAGAAAATATTGTGACATTTATTAGCCACAACTCGAAATGTGTGGCCAAATGTGATCTATGGCAGCATATTTTTTATTCAAGTGACCAAAAACACATGCATTTGATACCATAGCCACACTAGCACAGTGTGGCTAAATGTGATATACGACCACATAATTTTTTTATGTGACCAATAACACATGTATTCAAAACATTTAGCCACACTTTAAAAAAAAGTGTGACATTTATTACCCACTCTTAAAAATGTGGCCAGATGTGATCTATGGCCATAATATTTGTTTCATTTGGCTAAAAAGAAATGTATTCGAAGCCTTTAGGCACGCGTTAAGAAAAAACAGAAACATTAGAATAGTGTACCCAAATGGAATCTATGACCACAATATATGTTTGATAATGTGACTAAAAGCTAATACATATGGCGACATATTATTTTGTATGACCAAAGATAAGATGATGTGTGCAAAATGCAACATATAAATTACATCAATTGTGGCATAAAACTAACCATTTTTAGTACTAATATTGGAAAAAGTGTGTTTTTGTCTTCCTTTTGTATTTTCAGGATTAAATGAGCTCAAATTAACAAAAGAAGCAAAAAGGCAGCTAAATCTAGCATAAATACAAGAAAAGGAACAAACGTGGCATGCACGACCCCCCGACAGCATCTTCCCAAGCAAAATCAAGAAAACAGAAGGCTGAACACGCCCCGTGCTCAGTGAACACGGGGGCGTGCCCAAGTGCCAGCAGAAAAGACAAAGTTGTAGAAGCTTCTATCGCCCACCACGGGGTCGCGCTCAGCGGACACGGGGCCGTGGTCAATTCTAAGATTCTCAAAATCTCGGGAAATCTTGATAGTACAGATTTGCTTCTGCACACGGGGGCGTGCCCAGTGGACATGGGGGCGTGGTCAACTGATGCAGACAAACTGCAATTAATGAAGAAAGAGAAGGATGTGGACATGGGGCCGTGCCCAATGGACACGGGGCCGTGCACGAGCTTCTGTTCAGCCTATAAATAGGGGTGCTTGGCTCCATCGCAAACCATCCCTTGGCACACCACCTCTCTCATACTTCACCCACCACCCACCACCACCATAACACCATCATCCACCACCATCATCCATTGTCCATCATAGAGTGTGTGAGTCGTCTCGGGATCCAAGATTGATCGTAAGAGTTCTTGACAATCAAGGCCATGTTTGCCTAAGTCTCTTACATCACTTGGTGAAGACAAAGTGTCTAGTGTAATTCTTTTTATTTTTAATCTTTTCGCACTTTTTACTTGGTTATGTATTAATGACTTTAATAACTGGTTTCTTATGTTGAAGGTGATTTTTCCTTATCGTTTGTCCGTGGTGTCTTGGCATTATTTCACTGTCTATATAAAATAAAAGATTTTCACCATTCATATCTCCACGGTCTATATGGAGGTATGTTGGCTACCTGGTCGGGGTTTAAGGGAACAGTTTGGTAAGAGTCTTGCCTTGTTCAGTGTATAGATCCTGCAAGGACCTGGGTCAAATTTAGAAGGACCTCCTTCAATACTTAACGGTATTGGATGGCGGGGGTCCAAACTCTTTGATCCCCTCATATGTAAGCAACTATTAATACTTTAACCCGGCTACTTAGGACTGTATCCCTGCTGACTCAGACTACTTAGCCGAGGGTAACGCCACCTTCAAAAGAGGGGCCTACCATAATATGCATTAATAACTTAATTAATTATCTTTCAATAATCCGACCCTTTAAGATTGTATCCTTGCTGACTCAAACTACTGGGTTGAGGGTAACGTCACCTTCAAAAGAGGGGCCTACTACAATAACTAAGATAATCTCTTAAAAAGTGCAAAAGTGCGGAAATAATCAAAGGTTACACTAAACACGAGTCGGAGCCAAGTGATTCATCTTGTCTATCTGTTTTTACTTTTATATTATTTTCAGCATTTTAGTTAGTTTTTATTTTTCTAGTTTAAAACCTTTTTCTAACTTTTTTATTTGATTAGAAGTTGAGGATAAACCGGTACTAAAAGCTCTTGTGTCCTTGGACGACCTCGGTATCTTGCCAATACTATACTACGCTCACGATGGGTGCACTTACCCATATGTGTGTTTGGTGTTAGTAAAATATCGTGTTTTATAAATTTAAAACTTGACTAACGTATAAAAAGGGCTTAAAAATATACTTAAATCCATATACACACCAACCCGCATCAAGTTTTTGGCGCCGTTGCCGGGGACGCAAGGATTTTAAGAAAGTTAGGAATCAACGGCCTAATCGTTTTTTCTTATTTTTCTATTTTTTAGGATTTTTCTTAGTTTTTCAGCTTCTGCAGAACTCAGCACGGGCCGTGCCCGCTGAACACGCCCCGTGCCCAATCATTGGAACTGGCAATCCTGTTTTAAGTCAGACAGTAAGCTGAACACGGGCCGTGCCCACTCAACACGCCCCGTGCCCAAAGATTCAGTTACTGAAAACAGAACCGTAAGATCCCGACGGTTGGTAATTTCTGACACAAACATGAGTGATACTGATATTTTTTACTTTCGGCACTCTTATGGTACGTGGTGTCAAATATGTGGTGGTTCCCATAAAGTATTAGAATGTTATTGTTGGTGCATGCATCTGTCGACTTCGTCTTGTATCGAGTCTTGTATGTATTTAGATAGATCAGGCACGTTATACGAGGAAAATGTCGAATATAGGGTGGATGACAGTTTCAAGCGAAATCATATGTGGTTATTTTGCTTGAAATGATCATGCTCAATTCAAGCGAAATCACTGATGTAATTTCGTTTGGAGCTGATCCCGCTTGAATGGTAATTCCGCTTGAGGATGTTCAAGCGGAATCACATCCCCTATAAATACCTGATGCCTGATTTCGCTTGAGAGAGCTAGAACTTTTCCGGTCAGTGCAACGAAGTGCTGCCGAAGTGTCCACAGACTTGTATTTGATCTAAAATCAATATACGGACAGTTTAAAGTGATAATCTTGCTGAATTGAACTTTATACGTCTCTTTCCGCCTTTCGTATAGAGATAAACTCTTTTGATCGACTCGTTCCGCCTTTCGTAGAGATAAACTCTTTTGATCGACTCGTTCGGGTCTGAAAACGATCCTACAAGTGGTATCAGAGCTCAGGAGGAAGAGTTCATACCAATTCAGCTGTTTTTTTCTAACTTCTACACCTTCTTTTCAAAATTAAACTAGTTTTCACGGATAAAATTGGCTAAATCTTTCACAATGTGTGTGTAACTGTGTTTTAACAAACCCTTGAAAGTTTCAGATCTAAAATCGGCTTTAAACCTAATCTACTGGACCAAAATCAGATCGAATTGCTGACATCATGCTAATTCCGTTTGAACTGTCTGGTTGATTTCGCTTGAAACTACACATTGTTCCTGATTCCGCTTGAAAATACTGGTTAATTCCGCTTGAACCGGTATTTCGCTTGAGAAATTTTGTTGATTCCGCTTGAAACTTGATATTCCGCTTCAAAGTAGTGATTTCGCTTGAGTAATCTCGTTTGAAACCAGTGATTCCGCTTCAACAGGGTGATTTCGCTTGAATAGTAATTTCGCTTGAGACTGTATTTTCGTTTGAAGGACTATTTTCGTGAAATTTGAAAAACCGAATCATGGAAGAGGAATTTTACAACGCTTTTGCTAGTCTGATTACTGTAGCTCAGAATACAATGCTTGAAAATGAAACGGGAACTATGCAGAAACCACCAAAGCTTATGGACATTGATGATTTTAGTGGATGGGCTGAACGATTTGGTAACTGGGTTGAAGCTTATCACTTAGATGTATGGGAACATACTGAAGTTCAATATTTTAGACCAGTTGGTAGCGATCGAGAGAAAATACCAATTAGAGATTTGAGTGCTGAGGAGAAAAAGAAATACAAAGATGAGAAGTTGATGGTTAGTTTGTTGCAGTAGGCGATTAAAGAAGACATCTTGATTTTACTTCAACATAATGGAACTGCACATTCGATATGGACAGAATTAGAAGCAAAGTTTCTTGGTAGTGATGACATGCTAAAGAACAAAAAGTCATTGATGAAGAAGGAATTCGATTTGTTTCGAGGTTTAAGAAATGAAAGCACCAAGAAGATCATTGAAAGATACTGCAATTTATTGAAAAACATGAACAGATTGAGTATCAGAAAGGATAAAGATGAGTTGATTGAAAAGTTAGCTGATGCGTCGCCACATGATGAGTGGGGCACGTATCTTATGATGTTGAAAAACAAACCGAGTTTTAATGATCTAACATTGAGTGATTTTATTAAACAGCTTGAAGCTCAAGAAATGGAGCAACAAAAGATAGCGAGAATGAAGAATTATGATGGAGAGCAAGACATTGGTTTGTACTACAAAAGTGGTGTTAATGACAAAACCAAGTTTTTAGCCAAAAGTTGAAACTGCTTTCAATACAACGGGATCTTCTTAAAATCCATCTCAAGGATCAAGTAACAAGATGGGTTTTTCTTCATTTTCATCATTTGATCCACACTTTTCTACAACAAAAAGTGGCAAAGTACTTCAATGCAACATTGCTTTAGACCTTGAAAATGATCAGAATTATACCGAGGAAGTTGCTAAAAGCCACATGTCTTTGTTGGTAACTGTGCTTGAATCCTATGGAGGTTTGTTGGTGCATGTTTGTGACAACAGCTTAGATTTGGTCTTTGGATATCTTGTAATTAGTTAAACGATAAACAGTTAGCGGGTTTAGCTTTGTATTAGTGAGTTAATAGAGTTTGGGCTAAACAAAACCCAATTAGGGTGATGGAGGCGAATTGGGCCTGTCCAATTCGCAGTCCATGATGTTTATCCTTGGCCCAAGTAGTAACCTTGTGTTATATAAACAAGGTTAGGCTTTAGGGTTTAGGTTAATCAGTTAATCAGCCAGAACATTGTTTGAGAGTATTTTCGTGAGAGACAAAGGTCTTGGACGAAATTGAGAGAGTTAGGGTTTAGATTGATTGTAATTCAGTTTGATTGATAATCAATAGTAAACCCGGTTTGAAAGTGTCTTGCTGTTTCTGTTCTTCTACTTGTTTCTGTGATATTCTGATCAAGAGGATTCCGCACTCTTGATTGGAAAGACAATTCTGTTGAAGATCCATACGATTAGGGGACTTACAATTGGTATCAGAGCATTAGGCTCTTGAAGGCTCGGTTCAGAATTGTTGCTGCATAAACAGGAAGAATTTTCGAAATCTTGAAACTTGAAAAATTAGGGTTTCGAAATTTTTTGGCTGATTAGATAAAATTTTCGAATTTTTTGGCTGTTTGATCTTCTGGTTTGTGTGTTTGGTGGTTTGCAGGATTTCTGGAAAGATTCGGTTGATTCTGGAAAAGTTTTCGGCTGATAGACTTGAAGATTCGAAGACTGTTCTTCGTGTTCTTCGTGTTTATTCAATCAGTTCTTTATAATTTTCGGTTTTACGTTGCTGATTTGCTTGTTTTGATTTTGCAGATTTGTGTTGGAGAAGAGATAGATTCATCAAAATTTTCGAAAAGATTAAGTTTCCAGAAATACAGACCAGCGAATTTACAAGACCTGCGAAATTAACTGATCCAGCATATTTACCAGCGAATTTGTGACTTAGCTACTCGGTGATCGGCGAAGTTAAATCCAAAGGCGACTTTGGTAACCGTGAAATTTTCCACAGCGAAAATATTACGGTTTTCGGCGACTTTACAGGTCGTCGTAATCGCGAAATTGAGACAGCGAACTTAAGCAGCGAACTTGACTTTTCAGCGAATTTAAGCAGATCAGCGAAATTAACAGAAAACCAGCGAAATTAACAGTCTAGCCAGCGAATTTAGCAGCATATTTAAGGGGTGGAATTTTCGTTGGGAAGCGTCGAGAAAATTTCACAGTTTTGCAAATAGAAATTGATCCGTAGCGGGTTAGACAGAACTGTTTGGACCGTTGAATTCCTTGGATTTTTAGAAAAGAAAAAAAAAGAAAAAAGAAAAAAGAAAAAAAAGACTCTGGAAAATCCCGATTTCGGTTTTTGACATTGTATATCATTGGAATCGTAATTTCGAGACGAATCTAACGGTATAATTTGATAAAAACAGTTTTCGGATAATATTTGTACGGTTTTATCAGTTCGCTTACGGTAAAAGCTTAACAAGGACCAGTAGAGAAGTTAGAATTGGATTTTGACACAGGTTACCAAAATTCATTTAAACTTTTACGCTGCGTGATGGCTAAGAGGAACAATGGAAAGGAGACTGTTAAGAATTGGCCGAAGCTTACAAACGTCAAAGAATATGCTGACTGGAAAGAGAGGTTTGAGTTGTTTATGAAAAGTGAAGATACTCAAATGTGGACGTGTATGATAGATGGATACTTTACTCCCACACGTCGTGTTGATGGAAGAGTTATAGTGATGTCTTATGATAAGATGGATGAATCTGAGAAACAAGTGGTTGACGCTGAGAAGAGAGCTTTAGCAGTGATCAAGAAATCCTTACCTGAGGGCATTAAGAATACCTTCAAGAACTATGGGAATTCTAGAGATCTGTGGGAAGCTTTAGAAAAACGTTATCAGATTCCTTCAAGATTGAATACATGTGATCAAGCATTGGTAGCGGTGACGATAGGAGAGGTAGCTGCTGAGATAGAAGAGAAGAAGGTAGCAGATGAGGAGACTGCTGAAAAGGTTGAGGCAGAAGTTTCAAAGGGCTTGAAGGATGTGAACGGACTTATAGCAGAGGTAAAGGTATCATCAGAATCTGTAAGTCATACATGTCTTAATTGCGCTGAACTACAGGTTAAAGTTGACAGACTATCGGAGCAAAACAAAATTCAGTCAGCCGAATTAGAAAAGTTAAAAGAGTCAAATGTTCTTTTGATTAAACGAGAGTCAGATTGTTTAACAAAACTCAAATTAAATGAACAAGAAATTAGCAGTTTAACAAGCAAAGTCAATGAACTGTTACAGGTCATTGATTTGGCTCGTGAAACTGTGAAAGAAAAGACTAACGAGCTTTCAGAAAAGTGCACAGAATTGGCTGATGTACAAGCTAAAATTGTTGAACATCAGGGGAAGTTAAATAATTTTGGGAATTCTTCGTTAGTCAGGACTCAAATTCAAAAAGGTTTAAAAAGGAGTAATGATAAAACAGGGGTGGGGTTTACTAAAGCTTCATCTTCTGAAAATCAAGACTACTCTTTTCTACCAAAAGAAGAAGAGCTAATTGATTTTGTAACCACTGCACAAGAGGTAGTGGATCCGATAGCTGTGGACTTGCCAAATAGTCCAGTTTCTTTGAAAGAATCTGTTGGGTCAAACAGTACACCTCATAAAGTGGATGAGGATACTGAAGACAAAAAGGCCAACACATTTAAAAAGGGATCAAACAAAAAGAAAACTTCTAAGAAAAGATCTTGTTTTAAATGTCACAACAAAGGGCACGTGGCGAGTTGTTGTCCTTTGAAGAAAGGTAAACAAAAGGTTGATGAGGTTAATGATGGGAATCAGGTTGGGTCAAGCAATAGTGTAAAACCAAGTTGTCAGACAAAGAAACCTGAATCTCAATCAAATCCCTCAACTTTGAAAAGATTTGATAGACCAAGAAGTATTTCTCCACAATTTAGTCAATATAGTGGTAAATCAAATCGTTTTCAAAGTCAAAATAAAAATTTTGGATATCAAAATCGATACCAAACTGCTGGTAATCGAAATTTTCAACAAAGAAATGGACATAGGGGTTTTTGTAACTCGAATGTTCAACAACATCCAAAAATTTTTCAAAATTCATGGTATAATAATGGGAGAAGCAGGTATCCAGATAATCCACTGAAGTGTGATGGATATTGGATGGATGTACCTGTAATGGATGAATTTGGAAAACCCAAGACTATCAGGGCTTGGGTTCTTAAGACTAACTGAGTTGTTGAGTGTGTGCAGGAGCTGCTAAGGAGGATTATCAACTTATGTTGATAATGGTTGCTCTAGGCACATGAAGGGGGATGTGAGATTGTTGATATATTTATATTGATTGTTTTAAATTGAAGTTCAAAGTGCTGAGTTGACACACTAGATAACCTGGCAGATCTTTATACTAAAGCATTTGACAGGGCTCGCTTTGAACACTTAGTCGAACTCAACGGGATGAGGAATCCTGAATAACTGGTTTTTCATAAGAATTTTTGTAAATAGTTTACTGCTTTTCTTAAAAATCAAAAATAAAAAAAAATTGAAAAATCAAAAACATAAAAAAAAATAGAAAAACAAAAATGAGTTATCACTGTGTGAAAAAGAAGAAATGATAGTACATCGGCAAGTTAGACTGTCACACTGAAATGAAATTAAATTGCTTAAGTGTGATAGCAGCTTCATTATATGATGTATCAGTAGGCAAAAAGCATGAAATAATCAACTTACCAATGTGATATAAACTTAAATAGAACTGTGTATGAGTAGGGAACACATCAGTGGTGTATGGTTTAATGACCTTAAATCTTGCGTTGATAGATTGCCAAAATCTGAAGTTTTGGGTCTTTATACTGTTATTTCATCTGGGGATATCATGACTGTCTTTCTGTTCAGAACTAAAATTGTACATGAACCCAGAAAAGAAAGTCACTTGGAATTAGCTCATTTCTATTTGAATGTTTGTATGTTGTCCCGATACACACAATTTTGATCTGATTCTGAAATCTTCTCTGAAAAAAGTCGTGTACCTCCTCTGCTGCATCCAGATATATGCTGACCTGGAGGTGCTAGGCAACGACAGCTTCTGCTGCATCCAGATACATGCTGACCTAGCTGTACGTTGTCGCGCTATAGATCTAATACACCCGAAAGAGGCCCTCTAGTGCCCAAAAGAAACCCAATAAACCTATATCAAACTGAGAAAACTCATTTGATCTGTATATTATACCATCTCTCCTAAAGATCTATTCTGTTCTCTTCTCAACCTATTCCCAGTTAAGATTTCAGAAATCTGGATTGGACTTGTGAAATATGTGGTAGGGAAGATACTTGCATGATAGAGTGTGTTGTTTATATTTCCAGGATTTGATTAGTATTTATTTGGGTGTTCATTGTTAAACAATCAAAACATGATAAAACAGATTATATGCACATCTAGACACTGTCAGGATATCTTAAAGGATGACATCAGTATACTCACCTACTACGATGAATCTTTGTGCATACCTTGATCGTGGGGGTATATCCTGAAGTGGGACACACTAGTATATCAGTAATTAAAATTATCTTAACGTATCATATGGTAATGGTACTTGAAATGTTCATGCATTTTGTTTAAGAGGATGAACATACTGGTAATCGTCTTGGACTGCTTTTCATGAAAAATTAAATAAAGAATTATCTAATAGTGTGAAACGGTTTGATTGTGCTGATATGATCTTCTTACCAATGATTCTCACAAAAATAGAGTGTTTATTGCTTTTGTTATTTATTTGCTTTCAGAAAATACAAAAATACAAAAATAGTGTCTTTTTCTGTTTAAAATTCTTAACGTACGGAAAACTGTTATTCTTGGAGGAATTGTTACTGATAGGGGGAGACAGTGTTAGAAAGTGAGTTCAAAATTTTAAATCATGCGGGTTATAGAGTGTGTGATTAAAAGTTTTGCGTGTTGGTGATAAGTTGAAAATGCTTAATCTGTGATACAATTTAACTATCTCTTGAATAATAATAATTTGTTTAACTTATGTTGAAAAATTCTTATGGTTTCTCGAGATGTTTGTTTTATAGTAAACAGATCGAAGCAGTGTGTTGCTGAGAAGTTGCTGTGTTGCTGAGAAGTTAAAGTGATGAGTTGCTGTGAAGATGAGAGTTTGATTGGATGCATGGTAGAACCTCCTTTCTATATTGCAGACAAAGTGAAGAGTTTGAAGATTGCTTTACAAATGCTGAACTGGAGTTTTACTCAAACGCTAAAGTTTTGAAGATTTGGTGATTGGATGCATCAGCTTAGGGGGAGTCTGTTGCTGACAGAAGCTATTGAAGCTGAAGCTATCCAAAGACCAAAGACAGTGCAAGACTACATGAAGATTGCAAGACTGAAGACAAAGTTATTTTATGAAGCTATTGTCAAGGGGGAGTTTGTTGGTGCATGTTTGTGACAACAGCTTAGATTTGGTCTTTGGATATCTTGTAATTAGTTAAACGATAAACAGTTAGCGGGTTTAGCTTTGTATTAGTGAGTTAATAGAGTTTGGGCTAAACAAAACCCAATTAGGGTGATGGAGGCGAATTGGGCCTGTCCAATTCGCAGTCCATGATGTTTATCCTTGGCCCAAGTAGTAACCTTGTGTTATATAAACAAGGTTAGGCTTTAGGGTTTAGGTTAATCAGTTAATCAGCCAGAACATTGTTTGAGAGTATTTTCGTGAGAGACAAAGGTCTTGGACGAAATTGAGAGAGTTAGGGTTTAGATTGATTGTAATTCAGTTTGATTGATAATCAATAGTAAACCCGGTTTGAAAGTGTCTTGCTGTTTCTGTTCTTCTACTTGTTTCTGTGATATTCTGATCAAGAGGATTCCGCACTCTTGATTGGAAAGACAATTCTGTTGAAGATCCATACGATTAGGGGACTCACAAGGTTTAGTTGCAGGAAGGATCGGAAATCCAATGCTAACAAAAGAGGATTACGATCAAATTGATGCTGAGGAGATGGAATTGATGGATATAAAATGGTGCATGGCTAGTGTATTGAGACGAGCTGAAAAGTTTAAAGAAATTACAGGCAGAGATGATTTTCGCGATGCACATGTTTCAGCTTTAGGATTTGATAAGTCTAAAGTTACTTGCTTTCGATGCAGGGAAAAAGGGCATTTCAAGAGGGAGTGCACAAATCGTGAAGCAAGTGGAGCTCAAAATCTCTTTGGAAACAATGATTACTATCGAAAAGCGTTATATTATCATGTTGCTTAACAGCCACATCAACAACAACAGCCACAAACAGCTCATGGTAGGAAAGAAATTGAAGATTCAAAGAGAGCATGTCTTGTTAATCAAGATAAAGGAAATGGTTTCAGTTGGGATAAATACATTTTAAAAGATAGTAAAGTATGTGTGGCAGAACAAGAAGATGAAAAATTGGCAGAAGGTTTTAGTTGGGACAATTATTGCCCAGACAAAGAATTCCTGGCTAAAGGGTTTGTTGCTCAGGTTATCAATGATTATACGGATGGTCATTGGGCAGAAAAAGTCAGAAAACGTTTAAATGGTGAAGTTAAGAAAAAGAAAGAAGTTGTAGAAGAAGTTCAAGTGAGAGTAGTTAAAGAAGTTCCAGCATTTGAAATCAAAACAGGTGATGAGGTAGTCAAGGTTGCTGAGAAGTGTATGAATTGTGACTCTTTGATAATGCAGAACAATGAATTGCTGCACAATATAAAAAGGCTGAAAGAATCATATGATACTTTAAACAGAGAGATGAATAAGTACAACGAGTCAAGCAGTGAACAAGCTGTAGCAGTGAATACACTCAAAGGAGCTTACATGAGACAGCTTGACGATGTCAACCACTACACAAAGAAGTGTGCTGAGCTTGAATTGAAGTTAGCAACACAAAGAATTAAAACTGAAAGAGTTAACAACTTATTAAAAAGTTACTCATGTTCTACCTTTGTTGTTGACAGGATATACCCCATAGTGGAAAAATTGAAGACATTTGAAGAAGAGAAGAATTCGAAAGAGGAAAAGTCTGTGACAAAAGAAGATGATGAAGTGAATACATCTGGTAAGAAATCAAGTGTGGTTTATAACAAATGTCCGCCCCCTATTGAAAATGCATATTCTCCGCGAAATGCTAGTTCTGAAAGAGTCAAAAAGGCAACGAACTTACAATGGGAGTCTAAGTCGTCAGATAATTTGCCAGAAAGTATAGATGTCACTTTCACGTCGTCCGATACTAATCATGAGTCAGAGTTAATCAAAAAGGTGGTCGATTAGGTGTTGGATAAGGATGAATCAGAGGAGTCAATGTCGGAGTAGAAATCAGAGTCAGAGTCAAAGTCCGACATGTCAAGTCAAAAAGTCAAACAGGAAAAACGGGTGTATAATAAAAAGTTTTTGTTATCAAAATCTAATTTGAATGACGAACCGGTCAAAGTAGCATATACTTTGATAGATTCTGACAAATTATATTCTGATGAAGCTTTTCCAATAAGAGGTGTTAAACCAGAAATGATTAAAAAGGTTTTCAAACTAACAGAAATTGATATTTCTGAAATAAAAGATGAAAATCTTTCTGAAAAACCAAGACCTTACACCTCAAGAGTTCAACAAAGATTAAACAAGAAAATAGGTTACAGTTTTGGTTATGGTTATCGAAAGAAACCAAACCATAACGGTAATTTCAAAAAGAATGGTTTGGGTTTTATTCCACCGAAAAACTATAAAAATGAGAAAATTTATAAACCTAAAACTGTTTTTGTTTCAGGAACAAGTGCTGAGAAAGAACAGAAGAGTTCATTCTGGAAGCAAACGAACAAAGAATTCCTTGCAAAGAAGCAAGAAGAGATGAAGAAAAGTGTTATTCAGAAGAAGACCGAGACAAGAACCTATTTTAAATGTAAAACAGTTGGTCATATTGCCAGAAATTGTCCAAAGGCAATACAGACAAAACAGGGAGTCTCTGGTAAACAAAAAGAAAAAGTTATTGAGAAAACTGAACTTACAACCAGAAAATTTACAGGTTTTGAAAATTCAACTTTTGAGGTTGGTGAATGTTCAAGGAATGTTTTAAAAAGAAAAGAAAATCTGAAAAATCAGAAGTGGGTGGTTAAGGGTTCAGGAAATAGTTCTGGTGATGAATCTGATTCCACAAAATCAGAGGAACCAAAAGTTGTTATGAAAAAGATTGAAAAATCAGTACCGACTGTGGATGATGCAAACTTTCCACCATTGCGGGCTGAAAATTTTAAGAAGAAAGTTGGAAAAGTCGAGATCTCAAATCAATTCTATTCTGAAAAGAAAGAATTTGATGTTGAGAAAATGTTTAATGGGAATGTTAAAAAGATTTTTGAAAAAATGGTCGAAGGCAAAGGGGTGAAAGAATTTTATGAAACAAAAAGAAGTGTTCAAACCCCTGAAAAAGTTGAGAATGTTACACCTAAAGCTAGTCAGGCTTGGGTGGATATATTTTTCAAAGAATAAAAACCTGACTTGCCGAAGCTCCCAAGTTGGTAATCGCGGAGCATGAATCAGCATCATTTATTGTTTATGAAAATTGTTTTTGTATAAGTATGACTTGCCGGAACTCCCAGGTTGGTAGTGTGGAGTAGGAATCGGCATTTTGAGATTTCAACCTACAAGTGGTAAGTGTTGGTAAGCAAAACAACTCTTGGTTGAAAAAGAAGTTTTACCTGCAAAAAGTTGGTAGTAATTCCTACAAGTGGTTTTTCAAGGTCATTAAGTTGAACTTGATTAAACTATCATTCAAAAGTTTGGTAAACAATGTGATGATGTGATCCCCATTTTCTACATGTGATAAAATCAACAATACTTATTTTCCGGAAAAACCATTTGATTAAAATAAACTTAAGTGTTTTGAAATCACAATGGGAAAATAGTTTGTTGTGAGGGGGAGTTCTGATTGTTTATGTCAAGTAGATGGCGAATTGAAGCAATTCGATATCAGTTGTCACTTTACTTGTACAGTTTGTTTTCAAATTTCCTTTAAATGTGTTTGAATTTTAGGGGGAGTAAGAAATTTCAGAAAATCCAAAAACATTTGAAAATTTGAAAAAGTCAAAAACATTGAAAAATGAAAAAATGAGTTTTGTTGTAAAATGAGGAAATGATAGTACATCAGTGAACTGTCACAGCATGCTAAAGAAATGGAAAGATAAAATGTGATAAACGGTCTCACTAAAGATGTGACGGTAGGCTCGGCTAGACTAGTAGATTTGCGATAACGATACAAATTTAAATGAAAAAGCCTAGTTCTAGTGGGAAACGCGGTTGAAAGCATAGTACTTAGTTTTGTCCTTCTTGATTGTGTGCCTACTCAGTAATCGCTGATTGTCAAAAGACAAAAAACTGGTTAAGTTTGTGAACTTTCACAACTTTGCTAAAAAATCACTGTGATTGTGCATTTCATTTTGCAAAGATTTAAACTTGTTTTATTTCTTTATTTTGTTTAAGCATTGGACATCCTCTGCGTATACGTGAGTATCGACCTGGATGTTATTGTCTAAACGTTCTGCTTTATTTTCTTTGGTGTTTCGTTTAAGCTTTGGACCTCCTCTGCGTATACGGAAGTATCGACCTGGTGGTTAAAGCCTAAACAACTTCAACTTGTTTTATTTTTCTTATTTTGTTTAAACATTGGACTTTCTCTACGTATACGGAAGTATCGACCTGATTGTTAATGTTTAAACATTCTGCTTTGTTTTTGCACAATTCACAGTTGATAAAAGTTTAAAGGCATTACTTGAGTTAGTGTATTGCATGATGAGGGGATATGCTGAGATCGTGGGGTCCATAAGAACTTAGTGCAAAATTAATATACCTTAACGTATCGGTAAACATTTCGAAAGTTTTTAGATTGAGTTTAAGTGGACAACAATATTGTCAATCAATGTGAATCGTTTAGAGCTAATAATGTTTAAAGCTTAACGGTGTTGGTGATTGGTCTCATAAACTGATATGATTCTCTTACACAAGCTCACAAAAATATTGTCTGTAAATATTTCTTTATGGTATTTTTTTGTATTCAAAAATTTCAAAAATATTTTCAGTGTGTTTTAGCATAAGCTTTTGAAAAATGCAAAAAGATTTTAGACAACTGATGTTGTAGAGCTGATTTTCAAAATTCCAAGTGCTAAACTTGACGAACAGAAGGTTTGGGAAACTTGATTCGAAATGAGAAAATTTTTGAAATGAAAAATATTTGTGTTCAAGTGAAATTTTAAATTTGTGAATCTTATTTTTGGGTAGAGATTTGTACAGGAGCCAGGAATTGGTCCTGATTAGAGAATTCCAGACGGCGATCCCGGTTTAGCGAAAGGGGGAGTCTGAGGATATCGAGAGGGAGTCTGAAGATAGTAGATCCAGATTCAGATCCTAAAGATTACGAGAAAGAGAAAGAGATTGGTTGAAGATGCTTACAATGGAGAATATTTGAAGATAGTGAGCAGACTGATAAAGACTGAAGGTTTGACAACCGAAGACTCGACACTGAAGACTCGTCAACATTCGAGGGGGAGTCTGTTGGTGCATGCGTCTGTCGACTTCGTCTTGTATCGAGTCTTGTATGTATTTAGATAGATCATGCACGTTATACGAGGAAAATGTCGAATATAGGGTGGATGACAGTTTCAAGCGAAATCATATGTGGTTATTTCGCTTGAAATGATCATGCTCAATTCAAGCGAAATCACTGATGTAATTTCTTTTGGAGCTGATCCCGCTTGAATGGTAATTCCGCTTGAGGATGTTCAAGCGGAATCACATCCCCTATAAATACCTGATGCCTGATTTCATTTGAGAGAGCTAGAACTTTTCTGGTCAGTGCAACGAAGTGCTGCCGAAGTGTCCACAGACTTGTATTTGATCTAAAATCAATATACGGACAGTTTAAGTGATAATCTTGCTGAATTGAACTTTATACGTCTCTTTCCGCCTTTCGTATAGAGATAAACTCTTCTGATCGACTCGTTCGGGTCTGAAAACGATCCTACAGTTATTTTCTAAATTATAAGCCCCACTATATAGACCCATCGTTTTCCTGTATCCTTAAGAGGGGCGAAAGTAAAAATAATCCCTATCTCTCCCTCGAATGCTCTCAACCGGATTTTCTAGGAGAAATGCTTCTTGATGAACTATTTCAATTAGAAGATCTAATTCTTAATTGGTTAAAAGAACTTACGATAGATTTCAATAATCTATCTCAAGACAATAATCAAGACGAAGTGTTGGGATCGCATTCAAACAACTCAGTTGTTCCCGACGATACCTCTAATTCTAGCGAGGAATTGAGCGATAGTCGTCCCTGTGTCGATTGTGCCGTGAAGGACTCCCCATCGACTTCGTTCGATGCATATATAGACCTGAGCGATTCAGCATACACCTTCTTTAACGAGAGCCCAGGAAAGGGTTGGACTTGTCCACCTACTTATAGCATAGGAATCACCCTCACCGACAACCTCTTGCGTTCTCGTCTTAATCTAGGGCAATTAAGGTATCTTAGGCACTTTGGGGTTGTTCCATCCAGTAAGGAACCGCCCAATTCAAAAAAAAAGTTCCTTAAAATTAGACTAACTTCATAAAACAGCCTTTCGACATGGGGTCGTGCCCAGATCAACACGCCCCCGTGTCCACCAAAAGATTCCCTTCTGACTTTTTGTCAGAATACGGACAAAACGTGTCAGGATCTTGCCTGCACACGGGGCCGTGTCCAGCAGGCTGTCGTTTTCTATAAATGCAGCCAAGAATCCTGCACATTTGGACCATCCAGGGACAGAGATTTGAAAGGATCTTCTCACCTACCATCGTAGGTATGTTCTAAAAGAAGGATCTAACAAACATCTTGTCCTTTCCTCTTTTATCCATTGCCTTCTTCTTCATCTTTCTTGCATCAACACTTCCATTGAAGCTTGAGATCATCATGATTCCAAGCTTTATTGTGATGTTTATTAGGTTTTTGTTCAAGGAATCTTGTTAAAAATAAGTTGTATAACATTGTTTTAAGTTATTTCTACTAAAAAATGCTTCATAAGTTGGAAAAATAATTTGAAACCCCAAGATTCCTTGTCCAAAAGATCTGCAGAAAGTTGAACACGGGGCCGTGCTCATTGAGCACGGGGCCGTGTCCGATGTACTGTTTCATTAAAATGAACTATTTTTTGTTTGTTTTCATAGAATGTCTAGTCAAAACAGCGGAACCTCTTCTGCGCACTCCAGAAACAGTCGAAGGGAAAGAAGGTCGTCAATTGAAGCAACTCTCGTACGATACGTAATGGCGTTACGTGAAGCTCTTGACGAGATGACTTCGGTAGAGGAGGTCCTAATAGACCGTATAAATTATCTTACGGTAGGGTTGGAAAACAGTTTTCAAGAAATTAACCTCTTGCACCAGAGGTTAAACATTCTTATAACACCTCCCATGGAACCAATCCTCCCTCAAGAGGATTGGAACCTAGCACTTGGAATTCAAAATCCTACTGGGTGGGATGACCTTCCAGCGGAGCCTCCTCTTGAAGAGCTACAAGAAGTCCCGGTTGAGGTTGCACCTCCTCAAACTAATGCCAATGAGCCCGCCTTTCTTCTCCCAAGGGAGATAGAAGAGTGGCTCGCCGACGTGTGAGGTACCCAAGCCCGGAAAAAGAAGTTCTTCAAGCCACATCTAACCAAGAGAATTATCTTTTTGGAAATTTTGCTAGTAGAATAAATTTTAGGCTAGAACTTCTTTGATTTAGATTTCTTGTGCTTCTTTGACCTAGTTATCTAGAATTTTAACTTTTAGTACTATTATGTAATTCTCTCTATGACTTAATGAATGATGGTTTTAGTTAATTTGGTGTTTGGACGGTGTTGAAATAAATAAAACACAGTCGGGATGGCAAAGGATAACAAGGGAAACTTGAACCAGCACCCCATGCAGGAAAACAGGGCCATCGGACAAAATTTCTTCATTATAGCAAGTTCAGCACGGGCCGTGTCCGCCCAACACGGCCCCGTGCTGCACAGTCTGCGGAAAATGCCCAGTTCAGGTAAACTGGACACGGGCCGTGTTCAACCAACACGCCCCCCGTGTCCAGGCTTCTGTTTCTCTTTTTCAATTTTGTTACAGGCGACTGAACACGTGGCCGTGCCCGGACACCACGGGGCCGTGTCCAGACGCCCAGTAACACAAATTTTTGCTTTTTCACACCTTTTTACACATTCAATCAACCTAAAAACTTATTTTTGGGGCACATTGAGGACAATGTGTAATTTAAGTGTGGGGGGGATGCTAAAACCTTGAATCTTGCAAGTCCTAATAACAAGCCTTACACAAAACTCTATTGGCACCACTAATCACCCCAAATTTTTTTCAAAAATTTTCATTTTTTTTTACTTGTCTAGGTTTAACTCGGGAAATTCAAGTTCTAAAAAGGTTATATATTTACAAATTTACAACCGATAGCGTCGTGATAAAAAGAACCAACATAAGAAAATTATGAAATGGCATGACAAGCTTAGTTAAAATTTGATTATATATACTTGATCACATAAAAAACTCATTCCCACAAAAGTGAGTTTTGAGCCTTTATTGAGCATACAGATATATATCTTTAAACTAAATGCTGATTTTTCGTTTCTTGTGTGAATAGCCGCTTGGTTCTTACGACTCTAGAACTTGCCACGACGATACATTCCCGGTCCTTACCAACTTAAACCCGAGTAAGTAAATGATGGAGGCATTATGACTAACCCTTTTTATTTCTACACCATTATTTTTTTTTTACCACCTACCAAAAATCCCCCTAGTTAACCCCTTTGAGCCTAAACCTTTTCATTTCATAACCCAAATCAAACACCCTTTCACCCACCAAAACCTTTTTATTTTTAACCCTTTGTTTTAGTAACAAGTTCGGTTTTTCGTATGACTTTTCAAAAAAATAAATAAATAAATAAAATAAAATATGTGTTGATGATGAAGCAAAAGAGAAATAAACAAACAAGTTCATCCAAAAATAACTTTGTTTGAATAAAGGCTTCATCAAAATAAAAATTGCAAAAATAAAAAGTCTTACGAAAACCGACGCTTTTTACGCTTTTCGCCCTTTTACTAACCACTAACCCAACCACCTACCTTTAACACAAGCCTAACCCTTCACCCCAAAAGTCCTCTTGATATTTACAAAGGTATATAGTTAAAAAGGAGGAGGATTGATTGCTTGGCAAGCCTATGGTAGGAGAAAGTTCCATGTCGCTCTCGAGTGATTCACTAAAATACATCTTCGGCCGAGTGTTGAGTGATCCCCGTGAGGTATGTGAACTTGTATATAAATGGAATTTTAAAGAGGCATGTTATGCCCTAATAAGTAATTTATCTTATGTAATGTTTTAAATAAATCATGACGAATAGGATTGTAAATAAATAAAAATAAAACTTAATAAAGAATCTTGGAAATCCCGACACTCTATGACAAGCCCAAAAACTTTCTCTTCTACCCATTCCATTTGGGAGTGAAAAGCCACATTATAAAGAGTTTTGCTTGAGGACAAGCAAAGATTCAAGTGTGGGGGTATTTGATGTGTGCAAAATGCAACATATAAATTACATTAATTGTGGAATAAAACTAACCCTTTTTTAGTACTAATGTTGGAAAAAGTGTGTTTTTGTCTTCCTTTTGTATTTTCAGGATTAAATGAGCTCGAATTAACAAAAGAAGCAAAAAGGCAGCTAAATCTAGCATAAATACAAGAAAAGGAACAAACGTGGCATGCCCGACCCCCCGACAGCATCTTCCCAAGCAAAATCAAGAAAACAGAAGGCTGAACACGCCCCGTGCTCAGTGAACACGGGGGCGTGCCCAAGTGCCAGCAGAAAAAACAAAGCTGTAGAAGTTTCTATCGCCCACCACGGGGTCGTGCTCAGCGGACACGGGGCCGTGGTCAACTCTAAGATTCTCAAAATCTGGGGAAATCTTGATAGTACAGATTTGCTTCTGCACACGGGGGCGTGCCCAGTGGACACGGGGGCGTGGTCAACTGATGCAGACAAACTGCAATTAATGAAGAAAGAGAAGGATGTGGACAAGGGGCCGTGCCCAATGGACACGGGGCCGTGCCTGAGCTTCTGTCCAGCCTATAAATAGGGGTGCTTGGCTCCATTGCAAACCATCCCTTGGCACACCACCTCTCTCACACTTCACCCACCACCCACCACCACCATAACACCATCATCCATTGTCCATCATAGAGTGTGTGAGTCGTCTCGGGATCCAAGATTGATCGTAAGAGTTCTTGACAATCAAGGCCATGTTTGCCTAAGTCTCTTACATCACTTGGTGAAGACAAAGTGTCTAGTGTAATACTTTTTATTTTTAATCTTTTCGCACTTTTTACTTGGTTATGTATTAATGACTTTAATAACTAGTTTCTTATATTGAAGGTGATTTTTCCTTATCGTTTGTCCGTGGTGTCTTGGCATTATTTTACTGTCTATATAAAATAAAAGATTTTCACCATTCATATCTCCACGGTCTATATGGAGGTATGTTGGCTACCTGGTCGGGGGTTAAGGGAACGGTTTGGTAAGAGTCTTGCCTTGTTCAGTGTATAGATCCTGCAAGGACCTGGGTCAAATTTAGTAGGACCTCCTTCAATACTTGACGGTATTGGATGGCGGGGGTTCAAACTCTTTGATCCCCACATATGTAAGCTACTATTAACACTTTAACCCGGCTACTTAGGACTGTATCCCTGCTGACTCAGACTACTTAGCCGAGGGTAACGCCACCTTCAAAAGAGGGGCCTACCATAATATGCATTAATAACTTAATTAATTATCTTTCAATAATCCGACCCTTTAGGATTGTATCCTTGCTGACTCAAACTACTGGGTTGAGGGTAACGTCACCTTCAAAAGAGGGGCCTACTACAATAACTAAGGTATCTCTTAAAAAGTGCAAAAGTGTGGAAATAATCAAAGGTTACACTAAACACGAGTCGGAGCCAAGTGATTCATCTTGTCTATCTGTTTTTACTTTTATTTTATTTTCAGCGTTTTAGTTAGTTTTTATTTTTCTAGTTTAAAACCTTTTTCTAACTTTTTGATTTGATTAGACGTTGAGGATAAACCGGTACTAAAAGCTCTTGCATCCTTGGACGACCTCGGTATCTTGCCAAAACTATACTACGCTCACGATGGGTGCACTTGTCCATATGTGTGTTTGGTGTTAGTAAAATATCGTGTTTTATAAATTTAAAACTTGACTAACGTGTAAAAAGGGCTTAAAAATATACTTAAATCCATATACACCAACCCGCATCATAAGACAATGACCACACTTAAAATTACAAAATTTCATGTGACTTTACATAAATATTTGTCACACTGTTATCACTTTGTTTATTTTGTGTGACGAAATGATATCAAATGCCATGCAAAAAATGTGTTACCAAATGTTAAACTTACTACATCTTTAAAAGTTCCCTCCAAAACATTTTATCCTAAAATATAAACTTCCAAAATATTTCATCCTAAAATTCCCCCCCCCCCCCCCCCAAAAAAAAAATATTTCATCATAAAATTTTCCCCCAAAATATTTCATCCTAAAATTTAAATTTCCCCTCAAAATAATCTCATTTAAAAAATTACATTAATTAATATTGAAAAAACAAAAACAAATCTTACTACATATTTAAAAATTCAAACTATTAATTAATATTATATATTCTAAACCGTATTTGTTACTACTCTTTTTCATTTTAAAAATATGTTAGTGTATGCATATTAGTTACGTTATATATGTATTTACTATATGCATATTCGTACGAGTACTGAATTTCCCGTATCGAAATGTTTTCGATACCGATTTAGTACCAACTTTTTAAAGTTCTTGGTACTTGTACTTTCAGTTCGATACGGTACCGGTATTTTACCGTATTTTACTTTCAAGTACTGGTACTGTGTAGTACTATAACGAACATTTTCGGTACCGGTACCCATATTTTGCGATTTTCGGTGTCGGTAGGTTCGGTACCAAGCATATCTAGATCTCTAATCGTATACGTTTTAATGGACGACGTTGAGCCTTAATAGATTACAGTGGCCAATAGTGAATCATATATGTTTTAATGAACCATATTGGGATTTAAATGGCCACAATGAACAATAGTAGATCATACATTTCTTAATTGACCATAGAGGCCTTAATGGATCACGGTGAACGATAGTAGATCATATGTGTGTTAATGGAACATATTGGATCTTAATGGATCACAATGACAAATAGTGGACCATATATGTGTTAATGAATCATATTGAGCCTTAATGGGTCATGATGGACAATAAGAGATCTTATATGTCTTAACAGACCATATTAGGCTTTAATGGGTCATAATGGGTGATATTAGATACTATGCGTTAATAGGCCATAGTTTGCCTAGATGGATCACAATGTCTAATGGTGGATCATACATGTCTTAACAGACCATATTGAGCCTTAATGGATCACAATGGACAATGGTAGATCATACATGTCTTAGTGGACCATATTGGGCCTTAATGGATCACAATAAACAATGGTAGATCGTATATGTTTTAACTGACCATATTGAGCCTAAATGGATCACAATGGAAAATAGCAGATCATTCACGTCTTAGTGGATCATAATGGACAATAGTAGATCATATACGTCTTAATCGGCCATATTAGGCTTTAATGGATCACAATGGACAATAATAGATGGACTATGTTAGGCCTTAATGGATCACAATGGATAATAATAGATCATAGACGTCTTAGTGGACCATACTAGGCCTTAATGGGTCACAGTGTACAATATTAGATCATACATGTCTTAATGGACCATATTGGGCCTCAATGGACCACAATGAACAATAGTAGATTATACTAGTCTTGGCGGACCATATTAGGCCTTAATGGATCACAATGGCCAATCGTAGATCGTACATATCTTAATGGATCATATTGGGCCTTAATGGATCACAATGGATAATAGTAATCATTGGTAATTTTTTGCGAGCTCAATAGGTGAAGTTCAGGCTTAGGCTCATTTACTAAACAAACTTATTTTTTAGATTCAAGCTCAGCTCGTAAACAAGTTTAAACATGCTAAATAAGGGGTGAATGTTATTAAATATTAATAAAATCAGTATTAGACTAAGACTCGATAAGGCTAAACGAGCTTCACATGCCAGGCTCGAGCGTGAACTCGATAATTAAATGAGCTTTGTTGCTCGGCCTCGGCTCGGACTCGGACTCGATAAGGCTCAGCCTGTTTGCACCCTTACTCATGAAGAGATGTATGACTAGTAATTATAAAAATGAAACATAATTTTGAAATATATCAAGATAATTATATTATATACTTATTATTATTATTAATTATTTAATTAATTAATTTAATTAATTTTAATAATATATATATATATATATTAGGATTAGGATCATGAGTGAACAACTTCTTGAGAGTGAACTGAGAGAACTAATCTTGGCCTTTGATCATTTTTTAGATTAAAAGAGTAAGATTGACATTAGCCAAGTACTTTTAACTAAATCCCTTAATTTTCTCCTCTCTTAACTCTCTCTCTCTCTCTCTCTCTCTCTCTCTCTCTCTCTCTCATTTTTAATTATTTCTCTATGATTTTAATTATAAGGGATTGAAGGGCTAATGTTTTTTTAAATAAACTATTATGTTCCTTTTTTAATTAAATATTAAACCTAATTAAATTATGATTTTTAACATATGTGTATACAGGTCAGTATATACAAAACTTATACACTCGTGTATTATTACATCTTGTTTTCACGGGTTAGTATAAACCAGATTTATACAATTGTGTATTATTCAAGTACATATGTGTATATGGGTCGGTATACACCAGACGTATACACCTGTGTATTATTCAAGTACATAGTGTATACATGTCGATATATATCAGACTTATACACTTGTGTATTAATACATATTGTTTCCACTATACATCTTTTCATCAAACATTAATCTAAAACATATATGTATAGAGAATGTAATTAAATCTTTTTTAATTGTGTTCTAGCTGGAACAATATTTGATAATGTTTGTATTTTTTTTTAAATTATGAAATATTAAGTTAGGTAATATGTGAGAGAAAAAAAAATATAGAGAATGTAATTAAATATTCTTTTAATTGGAAAGAGAAATCAAGAGAGAGAAAAAATTAATTAATTAAATGAAGATAGAAATATACAATTATACCCTTGTGTCTATTAAAATACTTGTAAGTTACAAAAGATAATTACAATCTTGCCATTAAAGAAAAAATTTAGATCAACAAAATTAATGGTTAGGATAAGTTCATTTTGTTCACAAATAAATCATTGTTCACTAATGAACCTTACCCTATATATAAATATAAAGGGTAAGGTTCTAGAGTGAACACCCTTCTAAGAGTGAACTGTGTGAACTTATATGGACCGTTGATCTTCATCATCTTAAGATTATAATAGAATGGCAAGATCGTAATTATTGGTTTAATTTTATATTTTTAATTAAATGTAGAAGGGTATTATCGTACATTTAAAATTAACAAATATGGAAGGTTGTAACCGAATAGCTTAATTATCTACCATTATCTCCTCTATTTATTATGGGTTTTTGTTTTGATTTGAAATAATGGAACTCAAATTTAATTTCTATTTGTATGTTTTTTTAGACTTTTATACACCTCAGTTTACGTAATATAGCTTATTAATAATAAATTTTATATAACAGGTACACAATACACAGGTGCACAGTTATGATAACCAATATGATACACACATTATGCAACTCAGTACACATGAGTACTAGTGTATAAATATTCAAGTACACATGTGTACAGACATAGTAAACAGGTAAGTATACAAGTGTTCATGTAATATACAGTATATAAAACACATATTAATGAACTAAGTAAACTTCTGTAGGGATTTATGTAATATACAGTACACATGTTCGCCGGAATAAAACTACAATAACCAAATCAACTACCAGCGAGGATATAGTTGCGATCGATCTTCAGACGAAAAATTGACGTTATGTACAATGAAATTGGAACTTGATTTCCTGGGTTTAAGGAACTGATGTAAGATGAAAGAAATGAGGGAAAAAAATTATACACATCCATATAAAAGAAATAAGGAAAAAAAATTAAAACTTTGATTGATACCTGCAATATCCCACAAATCAAATCGTCTTTTGAAGGAACTTAAATTGTTGAAGAAGAAGGAAACATTGGAACAAAAAAGGGAGGTCTGATCTTCTCGATTTAGAAAGAGAAGGTTGTAATTTTGTTTATGAATCATTAATTTGAATTCCTAAAATGCAGGAATTAGGTAGATGTAACACCTCGAAAATTTACGTCCTATAAAGTCTTGACACGTGTCATAATCTTTGAACGTGTGAAAGAATGTTCTTGAAGGACTAAAGTTGACAAACAATGAAACTGTGTAAATATAAGGGTTTAATGTGTCAACAATGAATAATTACACTTTACAATAACCCTACATAATGTTTATAACCTTAAACGAATGGGTCATGGATCATACGAAGCGAATTGTGAAAGAAAGTGAGAGATTACAAACTACAGGGGTTAAATGCGTCAACATGTTAAGTTATACCTCTGAGTGACCTTTTAGCAAACCCGAAGCCTTGTAACGATTAATTATGCTAACTAGAATGTACCATAAAAATTTCACCTAGTTTCGTTACCGTATGAGAAAGTTGTGATAAAATTCGTGTGTGAGGGTTAGAACCGTCAACATTGAAAATTAGGGTTTTTCGGGTAATCACAAAGTTACCCGAGGACTGAACAAAGATGGTATAAGCCCTAAAGCCCCCTATGTCAAATATAAAGTCTTAAAATGCAAGAAAACCAAGTGAAAACGACCTTGCGGGGGACCAGGGACTGAAATTGCAATTAATGAAACTTGCTGAGCTGGTCATCCACACCCTCGCGTAGCGCGAGCATGAAACACCTCGGCAGTCGCGCTACGCGACTGCCTTGTCTTATCAGAAAACATGCACAGATGTCCTGCATGTTTGTTAACCGACTTAGATCGAATTTTGGCATACCATGGGCTTCCCTAAGGTGGTTTATAGGCTGTAGAGGGCACTTGTATTCATCCTTGATCAATTGTAGACCCATTTGTCAACAATCTAAGGTGTTGGATCAATTTATAAAGTTCCTTATATTGACAACTTTGAACATTCATTCCATACTTCATCTCTGAGCATTTCTGGAACTCAAGACCATCTTCCAAGCTTTCCAAATCGTGCATAAGACTTGTGTAAGTACCCTCGATCTTTCTAAATTAAGTTATGCTTAGTTTATAGCTTAAAAATCAAACCGTCGTAACTACGGTTTGACTTAGCGATAAAACACAATCAGTCCAGGGGTTTGTCGAAACGAAAGTTGTTATAAGTTGGTAATCATGTGGGCTTTAAACCCTTAAAAGGGCACCCACTGATTCCATTCCTAACTAGGTTGTTTGTCGAGTCAAACTTCTTTCAAAAAGTCAACAGAATCATTAATCATGTAATTAACAATATCAAAGGCGTGTAACCTATTTTATCATTCATCTAACCTGATAATAAGTGTATAAACTTGTCTACGCTTGTTTGATTCGACAACTTTCTGTTTTGAACCGATTCGGAACCGAAAGACGCAAAAGTTTGACTTTTGCTTTGACCTCAGTTCTGACCCGGTTTTGATAGGTTTAGACATGCCTTAAAGTTCCATTAGGACCTAGTTACATGTGTGTATAACCCTCTGCGTTTATACCACATATATCCTTAATTGTCCGACGTTTCCGTTAATCGCCTAAATATTGACCGTAATGCCCTTATGGCCATAAAACAAGATTTTTGGAAATATGAAAGTAAAATAATCTTAGTTACTGATTATTAAACATGTCCGTAAATTTTTACATCAGTTGGACATATAGATTAGGAGTTATGCTCAATGACGTAATTAGAACGCTTCTTAGTGATTTAACGGCGTCATTAGCGTAAAACCTATCTAAACACCATTTTTGACACCAAACCTTTTACCCACTGATGTAATATAATATTTTGGGATTTTTGAAGATTTTTAATTATTTTTAAACTGATCATAAGCTAGGATTATCGCCTTAATTCGGTAAATACCGAATACGCCCTTTTCGGCCATAAAATGAGTTTTACAAATCCTTTTGATGCCAATCCAATTGCTACTGATTTTAAATATTAAATGGAATGTTTTGAACCTGTTTAACTGATCAGGAAACTCAGAATCCTATTTTAACCCGTACGTCGCTTAAAACGGCTTTATACGCGTATTATACGCATAGTAGGGTTTAAAACTATTTTGGCATATAAGACTTATAACCAAATGTTATAACCTGTTAAAATAAACCATTTTACTGATTTAATCAGACCCGGATCACAGAAGATAAATTAATTCCTGTTATAATCTTTAAAATGACCAAAATACCCCTACGGGGCTTAATATAAGATTAAACTCGTTTTGGGCATAACGGAAGGTATCCTACTGATATCACAACATAATTAAGGCATGTTAACTTAGGAAACCTATTTAGGACTCTTATGGTTACCCGTTACGCTTCATACGCGTTCGGTTCGGTTTATGTAACTAGTTTACATAAATTAGCCGAAACGGGTCAAACCTTATCGGTTTTATCTCAAAATCCAGAATGTGTATCATATACCCATATTAAGAAAGTCTTCAAACTTGTCGGGTCTAAATCACATTCTATCCGGTCTTCGCTTAATCGTGCGTACGAACCGTATCTTTAAAACTAACCGGTCTAAGCTTAAGCTTAACTAAAGACCCGTTAGGATTCTAATAGGTTATTATAAACCTTCGTTCCAGATTAGGAGAAACAGTAAAAGATACTTGCACTCGCTGATTTTTGATCTATACTTGCTCAGGTAAATACTTTTAACTTATTTTCCCTATACGGGCTTGGGGTACGGTATATAAAATACCGCTTGGTCGGGCATTGAATCTTTAATTGTATGATGGTTAAAGTATTGAGATGTCTCGTTTAAATTGTTTTGTTTGCTTAAAGCCTTTGGGGGGTTAATGACCATGTCCCGGATATCCCTGGCATCATTTTACGAAATGGCCACGACCTAAGCACGGGGCGTAGGCGTACGCCCGTCGGTGTCTCATATACATAATGTGGTGTGTCTATTGATCTTTAACCCGGCTCGATCCGGGCTACTGAACGCATAAGTAACATGTAAATCCTTTACAAGAATTATATTCTAATAATTATCCCAAGTTATAAAATATTATTTGTGCCTTGTGCCTTAAATGCATTTTCTTAAACTCTTTTCAAAATGAGTCGGTTGATTGTATTTACCAGTGTAAACTGACGTATTTTTCTTAAAAAGGTTAAGTGCAGGTACTACGCGTAATAGGCTGGCTTGTCTCCTAGCATCCACAATAAGTCTCGCAAGCTTGGATGTCATAGACTGTTGAACACTGTTTCCTTTTATTTTGTTATACCTGTGGATTTATATTCAACTACTTGTGATACTTAATATTACAATATCGTTTGGTTGAAATGAATCTATACTTTGCTTCCGCTGTGCATTTAAATATTGTGTTGTTTGACTATTATGTTGCCAACCACGTCACGATATTCCCCTACCGGGCCCACTGGTAACACGTGGAAATCCGGGGTGTGACAGGTTGGTATCAGAGCCAACACTGAGTGAATTAAACACTAGCCTTTTGTGTTTAATCTCAGTTACACAATTGCACATTCCTAAATCTTCGAGTCTAGACAAAGAACTTAGGAATAATCCAAAATGTTTTTATTTTAATTTAAATTTTGTCCTTTTTTTTTCCTTGTTATTACCTTGTTTATATTAACAGGTTTAGCCATGCCGCCAAGATTCAGGCGAGGAAGTCGAGGAAAGGAGCCAATGAGCGCCCCTAACGACCACGAGGCCGGGCCTTCAGGCCGGCGAACTCCTTCTGCTACAAGGAGTATAGATCTGCGAGAACCTTGGAGGATCTATGAGGAGCCTGCTAGACAATCCACGTCTCATAGCTCGACGCCTCCATATCATCACTCCTATGGGCCTCTGTCCGAGAATCAGCCCAACAACCCGCAACCTTCATACATACCGTTACAGCGATCCTCATCGCAAGATTCCTTCCGCGACACCTACTCCTGTTTTTCGGGGTCAGTTTAACCCAGCAGAGTACCTACCAGAACAAGTGGGCTTTAACCCACTAGGACTGGAGGATCACTTTTCTGGTGATCAAGATATGGACGAGGACACAGATCCCGTCGAAGCTTCCACCGGAACCCTGAACCATCCTTTTGTGATCTCAGATGGTTCGTCTTTTCATGGAACACCATACCAAGGTCCGGATAGTCACATGGCACGGTTCGAACGATGTGAGTGGTACTATACACCATCTGAACACTCATCACCTCACCAGCAGCCACCGCAGCAGCAGCAAGATCCCTCTGGGGATCCACGTTTCGAGCAGCAGCAAGATCCCTCTGGGGATCCACATTTCGAGGCAGCCACGCCACCACCTCCACCGCCGCCAGTTCATCTAGAGCCTCCAGAACCGCCAAGACGTAGGAGGACTGGCGCACGGATGTCAGCGCGAGGAGGGGAGTTTCATTTCAGTACCCCTCAACACTCTAGCGGCAGCCACTACCCGCCTATATATGAAGACCCACAAGTGGGTGGACCTTCAGTTCCAGTTTCAGAGGTGAATTCGGCACCTATTGCACCACCATCACCGGGTTTTGGCCACCCTATCCCTGCTTATACTGCTCCGGCAGCTTACAACCCATACGGACCGCCAGCATACCATAACTATAACTATGCCAAGGCCGACCCATACCTAGTGGCAGCAAACTACCTTGCCCAAAACCCTGAGGGACCATATGGAACCCCTTGGGGAAGGGACATTCAGCTCGAGGGTATCAAGTACCTGCTCAGCCGCCGCCACAGTACCAGCCACCACGGTTTTCTCCACCAGAGCAGGAGGATCTCCGTCAAAGACTGGACAAGGTTGAGCGAGACCTCCAGAAAGAGCGTAAGAAGAATGAGGGATTTATGAGTGGCTTGGCAAATTTGCTGAAGGGAAAGAAGAAACGGGATCGTTAAATCCCAATATGTATTATTGTATTTCCTTGTTTAAATCAAGTCCCTACGTGGACATTTATTTATGTGTGTATGTAGTCCCTGCGTGGACATCTATCTTTGTACTTAGTCCCTACGAGGACTTGTCTTTATTAGTCCCTGCGTGGACACTTATTTTAGCAAACAGTCCCTGCGAGGACTTGTATTGCCAGTATAGCTCCTGCGTGGGCAAGTGTTTCTGTGAAAAGTCCCGTTTAGGGCAAAATGTACTACTTTTAGTTTTAATGGAATGTAAGTTTATAAATTTCACCTTTGCTATGTTATGCATAATTAAATTAAATATGAAATAAATAAATCGGAATCATTCCTTTTAAAATCTATCTGCCTATGTTATTTTAATTAAGGATCTTAAAGGTATAACCTAGCCTGCATGTCATTTTAAGACCTGGCCGAGATGGTAAAACCCGTTAAAAAGATTCAAATCCCTGTTAACATCTGAAAACATGTTAACATTCCTGGCAGACATGATTCGATATAAACACACGTGTTATTATTATATAAGGATCTTTTCAAAGATTCCAAACCCAACTAAATGATCTCTGAATCATGGGTTAAATCATTAATATAAATGATCAGTTCTTTTTACCATCCATTGGTAATAGAATGCCTACGGGCCCTTCTCATTTTCATATGAGACAAAAGACAGTAATAGTCTGTAACCCTGTCTGATAAAGGTAATGAACTTTGTTCAAACCTTCATACTTTGATTCTCTGAAATCATAGCTTATAATCTAAATTGTCCCTATGACTAGGCCTTATGTGCTAATAAAACTGTTATTGTTTTAATAATTAGGATAAATTATATTAGAATTCCTAAATAAATTTGAGTAATAAATTAACCATATATAGTCTATGTTTACCACGGTTAATAAATTGCCATAAAAGACAATTTTATAATAAACTCACCAATAAATTGATGTCGATATGTAACAGTTCAAGCTAAATGGCAGACTCAAATGAGGTCAACAGTCACCCAGGGAGAGAGCATGATAATGCCCGAGTAAATGTAGCAGGTGCAGAATTACAGGCAATGATAGATAATGCCGTAAATCGAGCTATGGATAGACAGCTCCATGAATCCGGTGGTACCCATACAAGGACCCAATCTGCACCACACTCTAGAACACCCTCCAGGACCCACACTGCCCACAACAGTAATTCTCACCACTCATCAAACCAGAGGAGTGCTCCATCTCAAAGAGTCGTACGGAATCAAGAACCCCGTAATAAGGGTTGCTCCTATAAGTACTTCGTATCGTGCAAACCCAGGGATTTTAATGGGGAAAAAGGAGCAGTAGATTGCATGACTTGGATGGACGAGATGGATACGGTTGTGGATATTAGTGGTTGTGATATTAGGGATATTGTGAAATTCGTGTCTCAGTCTTTTAAGGGGGAAGCATTAGCTTGGTGGAGATCTTTGATCCAAGCTACGGGGAAAGTCCCGTTATACAATATGACCTGGGAACAGTTCATGGCACTAATCAAGGAAAATTTATGCCCTCAACATGAGGTTGAGAAAATTGAATCTGACTTCTTGTCGCTGGTCATGAGAAACCTAGACTGTCAGGCCTACCTTACCAGTTTCAACACTTTGTCAAGGTTGGTTCCATATTTGGTAACTCCGGAACCTAAACGTATAGCTCGATTCATTGGGGGGTTTGGCCCCGGAGATAAAAGCAAGTGTGAAGGCTTCCAGACCAACTACTTTTCGGTCCGTAACGGACATATCATTGTCTCTTACCTTGGATGCGGTCAGGCTGAGATCGCAGAGGAACACTGATACCGAAAAGAGGAAGCGTGAGGATGACAACTCACGACGTTCAGACAAGAAGTAGAAGGGAAACAATGACCATAAGAAGGGGTCAGGATTTAGGAAGGATGGTTAGCAGTCGGGTGAAAAACCCAAATGCAAAATCTGCAAGAGACAGCACTTCGGAAAGTGCAAGTATGAATCAAACTCGAATTCACAATCGAAAGCTTTTGCATGTGGCTTGTGCAAGTCCAAGGATCACAAAACTTTGGATTGCAAAAAGATAAAGGATGCGACCTGTTACGGTTGCAATGAAAAGGGGCACATCAAGAGCAATTGCCCAAAATATGCCAAGAAGCCTGAAGAGGCTAAGAAGACCAATGCTAGGGTCTTCAGGATGGATGCTAAGGAAGCCGTCAAGGACGACAATGTGATAACAGGTACCTTTCTCGTAAATGATATTTATGCGAGAGTGTTATTTGATTCAGGCGCTGATAAGTCGTTCGTTGACAATAAGTTTTTTGAATTGTTGAATTTACCTGTTAAGACTTTAAGTGTGAAGTATGAGGTGGAATTAGCAGATGGCACTTTAGAAACCGCTTCAACCTTATTAGATGGATGTTTCATATCCATTAAGAACCACTCTTTTCCTTTGTCCCTACTGCCTTTAAAACTAGCCGGTTTCGACATAGTTTTGGGTATGGACTGGTTATCTCGTAACCAGGCCCAGATTATTTGCAATAAGAAGCAAGTGATGATCAAGACTCCATCTGGTGAATCACTTACTATCCAGGGAGATACCCAGTATGGGCTGCCCGAGAAAATGTCAATGCTCAAAGACTCCAAGTGTTTGAAGAAGGGTTGTGTCATCTACATGGCACAAGTGATTATTGATGAGCCGAAGCCCAAGATTGGAGATATCCCCGTCATTTCTGAATACCCCGAAGTATTTCCTGAAGAACTACCTAGTTTGCCACCAGATAGGCAAGTAGAATTCAGAATTAACAGTATTCCTGGATCAGCACCAGTTGCAAGGGCGCCTTATAGGTTGGCACCAACAGAGATGAAGGAATTGAGAACGCAACTAGATGATTTGCTAGCCAAAGGTTTCATCAAGCCTAGTTCGTCTCCTTGGGGAGCACCAGTTTTATTTGTCAAGAAGAAGGATGGATCGATGCGTCTGTGCATCGACTACTGCGAGCTTAATAAGGTCACTATCAAGAACAGGTATCCTTTGCCCAGAATCGATGATCTGTTCGATCAACTTCAAGGGGCAAGTTTCTTCTCGAAGATTGACTTGAGGTCAGGCTACCATCAATTGAAGGTTAGAGATGAAGACGTGCACAAAACAGCATTTAGGACTCGTTATGGTCATTACGAGTTCCTAGTGATGCCTTTCGGGCTCACTAATGCACCGGCCGCGTTCATGGATCTCATGAATCGCATTTGCAAGCCACACTTAGATAAATTCGTCATCGTTTTCATCGACGAAATTCTCATTTACTCAAAGAACCAAGCTGACCATGAGAAGCATCTTCACTGCATTTTGGAACTACTTCATAAAGAAAAGCTCTATGCCAAGTTCTCGAAGTGTGAATTTTGGCTTCGAGAAGTCCAATTTCTTGGACATGTTGTTAGTGAGCGTGGTATCCAAGTCGATCCCGCTAAAGTTGAAGCTGTCATGAATTGGCATGAGCCAAAGACGCCTACAGAAATTCGTAGCTTCCTAGGTTTGGCAGGATACTATAGGCGATTCATAGAAAACTTTTCAAGGATTGTTGCACCCCTGACTTCGCTGACACGTAAGAAGATTAAGTTTGTCTGGGGTCCTAAGCAGCAGGAATCCTACGATATTCTGAAACAAAAATTGAGCAATGCTCCAGTACTGACATTGCCTGATGGAATAGAAGAGTTTGTAGTTTATTGTGATGCATCACACACCGGGATGGGATGTGTGCTTATGCAGAAAGGAAAAGTCATTGCTTATGCTTCACGACAGTTAAAGGTGCACGAAAAGAATTACACCACCCATGACTTGGAATTGGGTGCCGTTGTATTCGCACTAAAACTGTGGAGGCACTACTTATTTGGAATAAAATGTGTGATCTATTCTGATCACAAAAGCCTTCAACATCTGTTCAACCAGAAGGACTTGAACATGAGGCAACGCCGTTGGATGGAAACTCTGAATGATTACGATTGTGAAATAAGATACCATCCTGGCAAGGTGAATGTAGTCGCCGATGCCTTGAGTCGGAAGGAGAAGGTGAAACCCATCTGAATCAATGCCAAGCGCATGGAAATAAAGAACAATTTGATAGAAAGGTTGTTAGCTGCACAGAAGGAAGCTGTGTTGGAAGCTAACTATCCTAACGAAAAGCTAGGAGTAACTGAGGAGCAGTTATCTCTTAGTAAGGATGGAATTCTTAGATTGAATGGACGGATATGGGTTCCAATTTATGGAGGACTCCGAGATGTTATCCTCCAGGAAGCCCACAGCTCTAAATATTCTGTTCATCCTGGAGCTGACAAAATGTACCAGGATCTAAGGGCAAACTATTGGTGGATAGGCTTGAAGAAGTCTGTAGCTACCTATGTAGCTAAATGCTTGACGTGTGCGCAAGTCAAGGCAGAACATAAAAAACCGTCAGGTTTGCTACAACAGCCTGAACTTCCTACTTGGAAGTGGGAAATGGTAACTATGGATTTTATCACCAAGTTACCCAAGACAAGGAAAGGAAATGACACCATCTGGGTGATAGTTGACCGACTGACGAAGTCAGCACATTTCCTACCCATTAAGGAGACCTACAGCTCCGATATGTTAGCCCAACTGTACGTGGATAAGATTGTAGCTTTACATGGCATACCTGTGTCTATTATCTCTGACTGAGATACTAGATACACGTCACATTTCTGGAAAAGCTTCTAACAATCTTTGGGCACACGTTTAAACTTTAGTACGGCTTACCATCCACAGACAGACGGTCAGAGTGAGCGTACTATTCAAACGTTGGAAGACATGCTTCGTGCATGTGCAATTGACTTGGGTGGTAGCTGGGATAAGCACCTACCATTAGTTGAATTCTCCTACAACAATAGCTACCATACCAGCATTAAGGCTGCGCCTTTTGAGGCATTATACGGTAGAAAGTGTAGATCGCCCATTTGTTGGGCAGAAGTTGGAGATGTCCAGTTATCTGGACCAGAGATAGTGTTCGAGACGACGGACAAGATTGTCCAGATTCGTGATCGTCTCAAAGCTTCCCGGGATAGGCAGAAGAGTTACGCTGATCCAAGTCGTAAGGATTTTCACTTCGAAGTAGGTGACAAAGTCCTACTTAAAGTGTCACCCTGGAAGGGAGTGATGCGATTTGGTAAGAAAGGCAAGCTAAGCCCGAGATACATAGGACCTTTTGAGGTTATCGAACGTGTCGGGTCAGTTGCCTAAAAGTTAAACTTACCTGAAAAGCTCAGTAGTATACACAATGTGTTTCACATCTGCAACCTGAAGAAGTGTTTCGCTGACGAATCACTGGTCATACCCCATACAGATGTGCATATAGATGAGAGCTTGAAATTTTTGGAAAACCCATTGTCGATCGAGGATCGACAGGTTAAGAAGCTTCGAAGGAAGCAAGTACCGATTGTAAAGGTCAAATGGGATGCCCGTAGAGGTCCCGAGTATACATGGGAGGTTGAGTCCACGATGAAAGAAAAGTACTCTTATCTATTTCAGTAAATCTCGAGGTCGAGATTTCTTTTAAGGGGGTGAGGATGTAACACCTCGAAAATTTACGTCCGATAAAGTCTTGACACGTGTCATAATCTTTGAACGTGTGAAAGAATGTTCTTGAAGGACTAAAGTTGACAAACAATGAAACTGTGTAAATATAAGGGCTCAATGTGTCAACAATGAATAATTACACTTTACAATAACCCTACATAATGTTTATAACCTTAAACGAATGGGTCATGGATCATACGAAGCGAATTGTGAAAGAAAGTGAGAGATTACAAACTACAGGGGTTAAATGCGTCAACATGTTAAGTTATACCTCTGAGTGACCTTTTAGAAAACTCGAAGCCTTGTAACGATTAATTATGCTCACTAGAATGTACCATAAAAATTTCACCAAGTTTCGTTACCGTATGAGAAAGTTGTGATAAAATTCGTGTGTGAGGGTTAGAACCGTCAACATTGAAAATTAGGGTTTTTCGGGTAATCACAAAGTTACACGAGGACTTAACAAAGATGGTATAAGCCCTAAAGCCCCCTATGTCAAATATAAAGTCTTAAAATGCAAGAAAACCAAGTGAAAATGACCTTGCGGGGAACCAGGAACTGAAATTGCAATTAATGAAACTTGCTGAGCTGGTCATCCACACCCTCGCGTAGCGCGAGCATGAAACACCTCGGCAGTCGCGCTACGCGACTGCCTTGTTTGATCAGAAAACATGCACAGATGTCCTGCATGTTTGTTAACCGACTTAGATCGAATTTTGGCATACCATGGGCTTCCCTAAGGTGGTTTATAGGCTGTAGAGGGCACTTATATTCATCCTTGATCAATTGTAGACCCATTTGTCAACAATCTAAGGTGTTGGATCAATTTATAAAGTTCCTTATATTGACAACTTTGAACATTCATTCCATACTTCATCTCTGAGCATTTCTGGAACTCAAGACCATCTTCCAAGCTTTCCAAATCGTGCATAAGACTTGTGTAAGTACCCTCGATCTTTCTAAATTAAGTTATGCTTAGTTTATAGCTTAAAAATCAAACCGTCGTAACTACGGTTTGACTTAGCGATAAAACACAATCGGTCCAGGGGTTTATCGAAACGAAAGTTGTTATAAGTTGGTAATCATGTGGGCTTTAAACCCTTAAAAGGGCACCCACTGATTCCATTCCTAACTAGGTTGTTTGTCGAGTCAAACTTCTTTCGAAAAGTCAACAGAATCATTAATCATGTAATTAACAATATAAAAGGCGTGTAACCTATTTTATCATTCATCTAACCTGATAATAAGTGTAAAAACTTGTCTACGCTTGTTTGGTTCGACAACTTTCTGTTTTGAACCGATTCGGAACCGAAAGACGCAAAAGTTTGACTTTTGCGTTGACCTCAGTTCTGACCCGGTTTTGATAGGTTTAGACATGCCTTAAAGTTCCATTAGGACCTAGTTACATGTGTGTATAACCCTCTGCGTTTATACCACATATATCCTTAATTGTCCGACGTTTCCGTTAATCGCCTAAATATTGACCGTAATGCCCTTATGGCCATAAAACGAGATTTTTGGAAATATGAAAGTAAAATAATCTTAGTTACTGATTATTAAACATGTCCGTAAATTTTTACATCAGTTGGACATATAGATTAGGAGTTATGCTCAATGACGTAATTAGAACGCTTCTTAGTGATTTAACGGCGTCATTAGCGTAAAACCTATCTAAACACCATTTTTGACACCAAACCTTTTACCCACTGATGTAATATAATATTTTGGGATTTTTTAAGATTTTTAATTATTTTTAAACTGATCATAAGCTAGGATTATCGCCTTAATTCGGTAAATACCGAATATGCCCTTTTCGGCCATAAAATGAGTTTTACAAATCCTTTTGATGCCAATCCAATTGCTACTGATTTTAAATATTAAATGGAATGTTTTGAACCTATTTAACTGATCAGGAAACTCAGAATCCTATTTTAACCCGTACGTCGCTTAAAACGGCTTTATACGCGTATTATACGCATAGTAGGGTTTAAAACTATTTTGGCATATAAGACTTATAACCAAATGTTATAACCTGTTAAAATAAACCATTTTACTGATTTAATCAGACCCGGATCACAGATGATAAATTAATTCCTGTTATAATCTTTAAAATGACCAAAATACCCCTACGGGGCTTAATATAAGATTAAACTCGTTTTGGGCATAACGGAAGGTATCCTACTGATATCACAACATAATTAAGGCATGTTAACTTAGGAAACCTGTTTAGGACTCTTATGGTTACCCGTTACGCTTCATACGCGTTCGGTTCGGTTTATGTAACTAGTTTACATAAATTAGCCGAAACGGGTCAAACCTTATCGGTTTTATCTCAAAATCCAGAATGTGTATCATATACCCATATTAAGAAAGTCTTCAAACTTGTCGGGTCTAAATCACATCCTGGCCGAAGACATGGCGTGGGGCTTGATCAGGGACCGAGGGGTTTTTTGTCTTTTTAGTATTCTTCTCCTTTCACGGTTTTCGCGTTTGAGAAGCTTCTTTATTTTTTGGGTGCAAGGTAATTTTGGCATTTTGTAGATTTATTAATTATTTGGCATTTATTGTTTTTTCTCATATTTCTTCTCTTTGAGGTAATTCTTTTTGTGTCACGTAGTTAATATTTTTGGCGTTATGGCTTTTTCCATGTATTTTTTGGCGTTTTGTATCTTTTTGTTAATAATTCATTACCATAGATTAATATTTCAAAAAATTACAATATGTAGAAAATCAAAATAATCTAATAGTCTTCCGTAGGTGAGATTACATCGGAGATGTACCCATCGCTTTGCTCTTCACTTTCTTCAGATTCTTCATCATCAAATTTCATTTTTGCGTATAACGCCATTAGCTCGTCTCTTCTTTGCTGCAGCCTATTCAAGAATATTTCTGCATCATTGGATTTTGGATCGTTTGAAGGTGTTAAATCACAGAGTTGTTCAATGATAGATAGCAACCCTGTCTTCAACATTTCTTCCATTGGTCTTGAATATTGCACCCCGTTTTCATAAGTTACTTCAAGTGTTTCTTCTTCCTCATGCAATACCCAACTCCTAAGTTTTGGTATTTGTGTATCTTCAATATGATCATCGTCATCTTCATTATCTTCTACTTCTACTGGAAACTTTCTCTCCAGTCTTCTTATTACAGTTCTTGTTCTTTCACAATCGTTGTCTCTTGGAACCCCAAGGGCCAGGATATCCTTTTGAATATATTCATTCATTCCCATCATGGCTTTTATTGTTCTTAACTTAACCCTTCTCATGTGAGAACTTTATGATGAATCTTTTTTCTTTCCTTACAAACCTCCATGCAATAACCTTAGCCATTTTTTAAATTTTTTGGCGTTTTGGAGAATATGTGGCGTTTTAATTTTTTTGGCGTGTTTTGAACTTGGGTTCTGATGATCTTCTTTTATAGACTTTTTCCCCGCGTATGTCAGGTAATTATGGCGTTTTGAAAAAGATAAATAAATTTAATATAATAAATGTTAGTAATTATGTTTTCCGTCGTTTCATTTTACTGTTTTTTACAGTTTACCGTGTTTTGTTTTAGGACTCAATTGTTTTAAAGGTGTAACACGTCAAATCTTTTGACGGCTGTAATTATGGCGTTTTGTTTTTCAATGACGGTTAGATAACTACTGGACTTCTTTTGCACATTTTTTCACTAATTTTTTTTATAATATTAGTTGTTCAAATTAATTTTATTGTAGTTTGGTAGTTAATTTGGGTGCTTTTGTATGGCATTATGGTGTTTTACACGTATTTGCTAATTTTGGCGTTTTATTATATTTTTCGTTATAGCATTAATATTATTTTGTTGTTTATTTACTGACATTACAAAACAAACAATAGACAAAGAAAATTAAAAAAAAAAAAACAAAGTAGAAGCAATTTATTATTTTAAATTTTCAGTGCCATCAGTCTCTTTTTTCTTTTGAAACTACAAGAAATGTGACAAATAAATGGCGTTTTGGGTTTGGCGTTGTTTATTTTCTTTGTTCATGTGTTGAATTGTCTTTGTTGATGTTTGAGTCATAGAGCGACCCCCTGTGGGTGGATGCTATCTGCCACTGGTATAGGTCTCTTCTTATCATCCAAACCTTATTCAGGAACAAAGATGACAGTATGACATATGGGTGTCATCAGTCCCTCTTTTTTCAGTTTTGTCCATCTCATACAGCAAAATCTTTTCTCCACTCGTGGAAAAATCATAAAATGAAGCTTCATGCAGAACTTTACTGAGGTTCAAAGAAAAAGATGTTTTTGCTGTCGTTGTATTTTTTGGCGTTTTACATTGAGTTGTAAAATTTTTTAGCAACTACTGTGTGTTTTTTTGTGTTTTTTTTTTTTTGGTGTGATAAACAGAAGGTGGTGTGGCGTTTCTATTTATAGAATTTTTTTGGCACGTATGTTAGGCGGGATGTTATTTTTATAACACAAAATGTAAATAACATTTATTCGGATATAAAGTTTGGCGTTATATATAATGGCGTTTCCTATTTTATGGCGTTTTTGTAACCAGAGAGCTTAAATAAAAACACAGTAAAAAGCACCCAGTGATAAATTTGGCGTTTTGTATTTATTTGGCGTTTTATTTCAATGGCGTTTTATGTGAGGAATAGTTTTTTACCTTTTTACCCTTAATGACGCGTGTCCACGTAATAAAATTACTATATAGTGTTAATTTCTAACATACTGAACAATAGTAGATTTTTGAGGTTTTAGGTTTTCGTCACCAAAGTTTTTCACCTTTTGTTTTAACCTCAAATTGGAAACCCCCTATTCGACCAACGCTGCCAGAAAACCATCGCCCGCCGACCACGGCCTGTGATTACCGTTGGTCAGAAAGACTACTCGCCACCTGTTCTTCTTAACTTTGTCACCATAATATCACCGTAATACCGCCGTTAACACCTAACGGGAATCACATTATATAACTCTGAATCGTTGTCAGTGACTGCCGGAAAGGCTACATGCAACCACAAATCGGGTGTTGGAGCAGTTGTCGTCTTCAGATCTGAGAGGAGCAGGACCTAAATCGGCAGAAATGGGTGACGATGTTCATTTGAGTTTGTGGAGGACGAACATCGGGAGAGAGTGAGTGGGTCAGAGGCGGTGATGCTGGTGGTTTTGTTGCTCCCAAATGAACGATGGGGATACGAAAATTTTACTTGACCAGAGATCATGCTCGGTTGTGTTGGTCTTTCCTGGTAGCGGTGGCGGTTGGTTGTAATGTTATATTGTGGGTAGAGCCGTAGAGAGAGCAAGAAGATAAAGATTCATCCCTTTAACTTTGAGGCCTGCAAAATAAATGCTCCTGTTCTCGACCGTGGAAGAAATGAATAAAATCCAAGAAAAGTAAGGGAAAATAACCATTTGTAAAAAAACAATACATTTGGCTGTTCAGAAAAAATAACCCTACATATATGACTATGTATTTTGCTTATCAAAATTTATTAATTTTGATTTTTAACTATACTTTTTTCTATTTCTAATTTTGAGTTTACCTTTAATTTTCATTTTCTTTTCTCCTACTAAGGGGTCGTTTGGCAACTTCTGAATAATTAAGTGCTAAAACAGTAAGAGGTCTGAACCATTAAGTGCTGTCTGAACCATTAAGAGCCAATATAATGCTTAACCGTTCAGAGGCAAATGTCTGAGCAATTCATATTAGAAGTCTTAACAATTCAGGCTTAGTATAATCCTTAACCATTCAGAGGCAAATGTCTGAAACATTCAGACATTTGCTCATGAAACAAACAGTCTGAATTATTAAGTGCTGAACCAGTGAGGCCTAAACCATTAAGAGCCTCATTAAAACGTAAACAAACAGCCACTAAGTATTCCTTTTATTATATAACTAACTTATTTTGTGAGTTGGTTCTTTAGTTTAAAAAGTTCTTTTCATTTAACTAAACAACTTTCTATACTTTTTGGAATGTTCATTTTCCCTTTTTTTATCTATTGAAATCAATAGCGATATTTATTTAATAGTTTCCAATTGATATAAAACACGTCTCAGTATCCTTTTAGACATATCATAACTTTATTTATTTTTTTGAAATTCTCTTTCAATTGTAACGCAACAAACAAAAACCGACTGGTTTCCCGCCGCGAAGCGCGTGTAACCCTACTAGTTGGTATTATTTACTAAAATGTCACCGCGTCAATCTAGTCCATAGATTGTTTTGATCGGACGATGCATAAGCGTTCTCTCCGTTCTCACACTTTTAAGCGTTTTCTCTAAATCCTGACCATATATATATATAGGGGAAGGTTCAAATGAAAACCACTAGTTATTGTGTAAACTCGAAAACTAATTAAAAAAGCCAAAAAAACATACCAATTTTTTTTTTTTTGCATAATAATTTTCGCAGGTTTTTTTATATAAAAAAAATTTCAAAAAAAAAAAATAATTTTTTTTTTGTGTAGTGCACATGTGTACTACTACACATGTGTATTTATACTACACATGTGTATTATTACACATGTGTACTATAAAATTTTTTTTTTCATATATAAAAACCAGCGATTTTTATAAAAAAAAATTGAAAAAAAAAATTTTGTGCGTTTTTTAGGCTTTTTTTAGTTAGTTTTCGAGTTTTCACAATAAAAGTGGTTTTCATTTGAACCATCCTCTATATATATATTATTAATTTTATTCGTCTTATTATTATTATTATTATTATTATTATTATTATTATGTTTTTATTATTATTATTATTGGTGAGATAAGGATTAGGGTGTAACAAAAAGAGCAAGAGAAAGGGAGAGGATCAGAAGAGATAGATTGCTGAAGGAGAGGGTTTTGGAGATAAAAAGGGTCTGCCACTCTTCCGGCTGCCTCCCTCGCCGGTGTCGTGATGAACGGTGGCCGTTGTACTCGACAAAGGACGGTGGCTGCACTTAGGGTTCCGCCTGTTAAACCCGGCACAATCGACTGTCTAGCAGCGGCGGCGGACATCCTTGATGGTTCGTTTACAGCGGTGGCGGTGGTAGGGACGTAGCAGGCAGCAACTGTGGTGGGGTTACTTTATCTGTTACCGATTTCATGCTTCATGTTTCGATTTTTAAACTTCTTGATGATCTTTTGGGGATTTTTAACTTACCAAGTTTAGATTTTTGGGATTTGATGTGTGTGGCGTTTGGCAACGTTGGTGATTTTTGGGGATTAGTTCCTTTTACATCATCCATTCAATTGCATGTTGTCTCAGCTTTTCCATCTTTTTGTGGGTGCAGCTTCTTTATCCAACAATTCTGATGTGAATTGGGAAGGGTCTTGCTTTTATGAGAACACTGCTTGGTTGGAGCTTCATAATAAAACTGGTAGTGAGTTTGGTGGGGGCACTCTTCATATCAAGGTTTGTTTTTTATGTTTGTTTTGGTTGTTTGATGTGTTTTGGTATGTGGGTTATTGGTTTCTCGATTTTTGAATTGTTGTATTTTTTTAGTGTAGTTTTTTTTCTTCTGGTTTAGAGGTTAAAAGTTAGGATTTCTTGATGTATTTTACAGTTAAAGATCACACCTTGATGGCTTGGCTGGTTTCTTTTGTGTGTTTAGTCACATTTTCTTGATTAATTGATCATTTATCTTGACATTGGGGAACTTTTTAGTGTAGTTTTTTGTGGTTCAGAGGTTAAAATTATAGGATTTTAATTCATGTATGTTCTAGCATGTGGGTTATTGGTTTCTTTATTTGTTGAATTGGTTGTGTGTTGTTTATTATTTATTTATTGATGATTTCTTGAAGAATGTTATTGTAAAAGTTATGAGCTTGATGGTTTTTGTTTTCGGTTGTGTTTAATCACACTTTCTTGATTAATTGATCATTTGTTTTGCCATGTGGTTTATTGGTTTCTTGATTCTTGAATTGCTGATATGAAGTTTTTAGTGTTATTTTTTTTCTCTTCTGGTTTTGAAGTTAAGAATTAGGATTTCTTGATGAATGTTATATTAGAAATTCACACCTTGATGGTTGTTTTCTTTTGTGTGTTTAATCACATTCGCTTGATTAACTAATCATTTATTTGACATGTGGAAGTTTTTAGTGTAGTTTTCTTTCTGGTTCAGAGGTTAAAAATTATAGGATCTCTTGATGTATGTTACAACTGAAATTCACCCCGGATGTTTCTTCTGTGTTTAATCACATTGTCTTGATTAACGATCATCTATTTTTGCATGTGGTTTATTGTTTTCTTGAATATAGTAAGCCATATTATATAATAATCAAAATTTACTTGAAAAGGTAAGTGCTATTATATTAAAATCAAAATGGCCAACAAGTATGCATAACAGCATGATTGCATGACACTGGTAAATAATTGAGGTCTCGCAAACCGATTTGATTCACCGTTATTAGGGGTGCTAAACGGGTCGTGTTTGCGGGTTGGTGGGTTCAACACGAACCCGAAAATTTTACACGGACCCGAACCCGACCCTAACCCGAAAATCGTATCATACAGTTAGCTTTTTATAATTTATTATTAATTATATAAACTTTCAGTTTATATTTGAAAGTATATATATACACACATGCACATATAGAAGTTAATATTATGTTATTTTAACTTCGTAAACTATAATTTTTTTATTAGGTTGTTATCGAAAAGGTGTCACAATTATATTACGATTTCTGTGTGAAAAAGGCTGGGAACATGACAGTTTAGACAATTCCCGTCGCACCCCCCCCCCCCCCCACACACACACAACACACACATACAGTCCATGGATAGGTGAACATGCTTGTCCCAAAGGACTCGGATGGAGCTGTGTCGCGAGCTAGAGAATTCCCTTGCGTAGGAATAGTGTCAGAACCAGCAAGCAAGCACATGTATGTAATCAAATCTCTCTTTTGTTGTTGGATGGCATAGTTGTCGATAGCGAATAGCGACAAATAGCGACAAGGCATGGCTAGGCTACGTAGCGAATAGCGACAAATAGCGACAGCTATTCTATAAATAGCGATTACACTAGAAAAAGATTTTTGAAAATTTTTATATGTATATTACATCAAAATACCCTTGTATATATGCTATTTTACATGTATATTTAACAAAAACTAATAGTTAGCAGCAAAGGACTTATATGTTGGGTGTGTGAATGAAAGTCTCAAAAGATGGTAAAGACCTTGTCCCACATCGGTGTGTGAACAAAGTTAGTGGTTGTTTATAAGGTAAAGTTTTTACTACTCTATTGTAGCTTTATGATATGTTTTACCACAAGTCCTACCCGCGCGTAGGGGGGGGGGGTGCAAAAAATGAGTTTCCGCACTGGAATTTAATTGAACTCGTGCATGCCCGCACGTCCTGCGGACACGAATGCAGCTCCGAAAACCCCGGGCCCGCGTGTAGCTCCAGCAAACACAGTCGGGTATGTTTATTAAACTCTCTTATCTGAGCATAACATCTCCTGGTCTTGTTTTCACTTTGGGCCACCAAAAAATTGAGCCAGCCTTGGGATAATGTGATTAGTGTTCTTTTAACCCAAGTACATAATTTATCTGTAAAATGAAACAAAAATCTGGGATAATGCATACTAGAATTCATTTTAGTTTTTAGGGCATTTTGGACTCAAGCATATGCACATGCCTTGGTTAGTTATTTCTGTTAAGTATGTATCAGGATAGATGTGTACTTTTTTCTTTTTTACTTTGAATGCACTATTTGTAAACTTGTTTAAAATTTAGGGATGAGCTCGGTACCGGAAATACCGGTACCGAAAATCTCAAAAAATGGGTACAAGTACTGAAAATACGGCTACATGGTATGGGGATGGTCCTCCCTTGGAGGATGATCCGCCACCTAGGCGCCACATCACCATACCGTCTAGCCTACCATTACCCGGTACGGACCGGTATTTGAAGGTAAAACGGTATTTACCGGTACCGAATATGCAAAATGTTAGTACCCAATCGGTACTCAAAATCGAACCGGTTTGGGAAATTTGGTACCGGTTCCAAACCGGTACATGGTACCCTTTGCTCATCCCTATTCAAATTCCCATTATAATGCATATTAGGAGTAGTTATTCCATTAATCTTTATATTTATTCATTGTAATTATCAAGAAATTATCAATGTAGGTGTTTTTTTATTAATAGCTTTTTGATGCTCATATTCATATTTATGTTGGAACAAACTGCTGCTAAAGTTCGATGTTGTAGTCTTGTTTGAATTGCAGGCGACTAATTGAAGGCGCTATATCTTCATAGAGATATGACGGAAGCACCATAATGAATACGCGTTACATTGTAGTAAAATTAAATCAATATGTAGATAATGTAAGTGAAGGCCTCAAGCTTCAGTTGCTGCCGGTGGAAATAACGTACTTGGTATGTCTTTCTTTTGCCATAAGTTATTTTGTATTTTTATGGTGATTTGAACGTATCAACAAACTTTATTTAATGTTATTGGATTCGTGATTCAAGAGTATATGGTTCTATGCATGATATTCGGTTCTTTATCTCCATCAGCTTACTCAAACCCCAAAGGTGCCAGCTGCAGATGCTACTTATAACTATTATGCTTCATCTTTCTTAACAAACTCTAGTACAAATGATGAAAACAAAGGAGATGCAGCAGGCCCATCTTCTTGTAAGGTTGGTTAATTTTTCATATTAATCTTTATCTTCTTTTTTTTTAATAAGAAGGAGAAAATAAAAAGTTGAATTAGTTGTGAATTTGATCAGGTCTTGATTCACATCTTAACTTCAAATGAACCTATCATTAGATCAATAACTAAAACAAATCAGTTTTTGCAGGACGCCTAAAGGCGAACAAGTTGCCGGTAGGACTAGGGGTGTTCACGATCCGATCCGATCCGATCGAGGGTATGCTCATGCTCGGATTGAATTACAACCGATCCGATCCGAGCGGATCAAATTTGTAAAACCGATCGCAAAAGTGATGCTCATGCTCGGATTGAATAAAGTCCGACGAGGCGACGAATAAAGACTGGAGCGAACAGAAACAGATATTTAACGATTATTGAAGAATGAACGGATACATATATTTAACGATATGTTGCAGGAACTGAAACAGGAGCGACTAACCTTTTAGGAGACACTTGAGCCGATGATTGTCCGATGAATTGAGTCGGAGACACTTGAGCCGATGATGAATTGAGTTGGAAAGGGAGACTGAGAGTCGATGGAGACACTGAGCAGTTGAGACTTGAGAGCGGCGACTGAATGAGTGAATTGTTATAGGAAATAGATTTAGGGTTAGATTTTTATACTAAATATGGGCTAATATTATTTGGGCTTTTAATTATTTTGGGCTATTATATTTTTTGGGTTTTTAATCTATAAAATAATCTATATATATATATATATATATATATATATTAATTATTAATAAAAATAATTCGAGCGAAACCGAGCGATCGTCGAGCGAGCGGAGCCTTGCTCATGCTCGGATTGAATTTGAATCGAACCGATCCGATCGGCTCATTTACAAACTGAGCGGGAATCGAACGAGCATTTTTCGATCATTTTTCGAGCGATCGTCGAGCGATCTTCGATCGTCGAGCAGTTTGGACAGCCCTAGGTAGGACTACGTGTAGTGAGAAATCTAGAGTTTCCAAGATGTACTTACGATGAAATTTACCAATCACAAAGAACCCTAACGCAACAACTGGAAGTTAATAAAAAAGTGCTGAAGACGTGCCATATTCTATCATCTGATCATAGTTTTTGTAGCGTTTTCAAGTCGAAAATCAATGAGTATATAGACACGAAGAAAACAACATATAAATAGTTTTTAGTTTATATGTATTGTCATTTCTCTTTGTTATTAGTACTTAAGTTGACAACTTATGATTGAAGTTTGGTTTATTAATGTTAGTATCATTGGTTTTAGTTTTTTCTCAGGCTTACAATTGTTTTTATTTTACAAAAAAAAAATGGCTAATTACACGAAAATGGCTACATAGAACCACAATAAATACGTGTGACCAAAGCTTAAACAATAGTCACACTTAAAATTACTAAATTTCGTGTAGCTACATATAACCATTAGTCATACTAAAGTCACTTTGTTTTTTATTTGTGTGACGGAATGACACTAAATGTCATGGGAAAATAATATTATGTGTGGCTAAAGGTTAGACAATAGCCACACTGAAAATTAAAACATTTCACGTGGCTTTACATAATCATTAGTCACAGCATCATCATTTTGTTCATTTTCTTGTGATAATATTAGCAAACATCATGGGTAAAAAGAACTATGTGTGACCAAAGGTCACACAATAGACACACTTAAAAATAAAAAATTCATGTTGCTTTACATATCTTTTAGTCACGCCATCCTTATTTTGTTTTTTTTATGTGACGAAAGGTTAGTATACTTAATGGGCAAAATGAATATGTGTGACCAAATCTTAGATGATAGCCACACTTAAATTATAAAGTTTCATGTGGCTTTACATAATCATTAGCCACATTATTTTTACTTTGTTTTTTTATGTGACGGAATGATAGCAAACGTCATGAGAAAATTAAATAATATGTGACCAAAGGTTAGCCATTAGCCACTCTTAAAAACACAAAACTTCGTGTGGCTTTACACAAACATTAGCCACACTATCGTCACTTTGTTTTTTTTTTTTGTGTGACAGATTGATAGCAAATGTCACGTGAAAAAATAGAATGTGAGACCAAAGGTTAAACAATAGCCACACTTAAAACTACAAAACTTTATGTGTGACTAAAGGTTAGACAATAGTCACATTTAAAATTACAAAGTTGTTTTGTGTGTCTAGAAATAGTTTCTAGCCACATTTATTGTAAACTCAAGTGACTAAATAATAAAACGGCCACACTTATAGGAAGTTCATGTGGCCGCTGCTACTATTTAGTCACACTTAATGGATGAAATGCTTGATTACAACTCCTTTTGTCACATTTTTTTAATTGATGTGGCTAAAACAAACTTTTAAGTGACTATATAATAGAAACGATCACACTTACAATAAACTCATGTGGCTGTTACTACCTTTTAGCCACACTTATTGTACAAAATGTCTGATTCCGGCAAGAAACAGTGGTACCCTTTAGCCACTCTTTTAAGATGCTATGGCCACTAAACATGAATGTGACTGTATGATACCTACGATGACTCGACCTTTGGTCACACTTGAGTTGGAAAAAAAAAGTGTGGCGAAAGGTGTGTGGTCACACTTTTTTCGTGTGGCCGTAAGCCTTTTTTGACGTTGTGCTAGTTCTACAGCTTCTTCTATGGTTTGAGGTCTAGCTGCCTTGACTACATGCCTAATTTCACTGATTAATCCCCAGATATAACGGGAGATTAATACTGGTTCAGGTGATGCAAGGGTTGGCACTATTCTAACATATTCAAGGAATAATGTAGTAAAACCCTTACTATCTACCCCGGTCATCCTAAGGTTTAGGAACTTATTGGCTATTTGTTCCTTTTCATTGGGATGACAAAATTTTCTTTCTACCATGTTTTTAAATTCCTCCCATTCCATATTGTAAGTTCTATCACTTCCCCTAGACTGGAGGATAGTGTTCCAAGATTCTAAGGCTGAATTCTTAAGACTGCCTCAGTCTTTTCTATCCAGCGTAGAGATGCAATGCCCCTTCATTGCCCGAGAATTCTATTGGTTTACAAGACCAGAATTCTTTATAAGAACAACCATAAGACATGATTCTTCTTCTTTTGGGAAGGGGCACTTGAAGTATGGGTCCATTGTTTACGCTGTGTTCAGGTTCAGTGGGTCGTTTACTATCACGTTTACTTTTATTATCTGCTTCCTTAACTGTTTTGATAATATATGGCATCGCATCTATTATCCCTTGTGCCACTATGTGTTGCATGGCATTGTTATCCACTTGGTTTCCATTATTGTTGTTGTTCGGGTTATCGTTATCCGGGTTATTGTTACTCTGGTTATCATTATTCTGGTTTTCCTGGTTCACTTCGTTGTCCATCTGAATTTTAAACATTTGCCAATTATTAATATCACAAAATAATATTTAAGGCAAACAATCACACAACACACATGTTGGTCAAAAGCGTCGAGCGTTGCGACTTACTCTTTCTTATAGTATGCATCTAATACAAACCGATACTGGTATTTAAAATTACAATACTACTATGCATCACTAACCAGGAAGTGGTCTATACTACAACATATATTATTATTATTACACATATATATTATTATATATATATATATGTATATATATATATATATTTTTCATACACACATATTATATATATATATTATTATATAATTATTATCACCGTCACTGATATGGGTTCATCCAGAACTCCATATTACGCTCGTCGTACTTCCAGACGAGTCGTTCTCCAACCTGCCTCATCCTCTCGCTACTTTCTAAAATCTCTTCTCCGAAAGTTCAGAGCTCTTGCACATTTTCTGCACTCATTGGGGGTGCAGGTGCTGGTACTGGTTCTGGGTACTGTGGCATGGGTTCTTCCTGGGGGTATGGATTCTCTAAAATTTCCCTAATGTATTCATCATTTTCATAGTAGGGATCTAGAGGGTCCAGACCTGGGTAGGCTGCTAGGTTCGGCATGGGTTAGTCGGTTAGGTAGTAGCGTTGCACATAATCCCTATGATCATCAAACCACGGATCGTAGTCTGGGTCTAAGGGATTGGGTGCCGGTACCCTAGGTATCTCCTCTTGGTTAAAATCATGCATTTGGATTTGGTTTTCTGGGTTGTTTTCAATCTCCATTGGCTGCGTGGGAAACAAGGGTAATGGTTAAGGGGCTACTAGTTGTTCCAGGTTCGGGTCGGCAGCTGTGGATGCTAAAATATGGAAGTTTGCTAAACTCCTATTAAGCATGTCTTGGGTGTGGGCATCGGTTTCTCCTTTAGCGGCTGCTAGAACTCGCTGCTGTTGTAACTTTTTCATTCCTTTCCTACGCTTGTGTGCTCCCCGACTGAACCATCCTCTTTTTTCCTGAGGGAATGGCTGTTCAGACTGAGCCTTAAATACGAATATCCCATCTTCATGGTCAGCTGAATACCCTGAGAGGGCAGGCTGTGAAGAGGTGCCTTCGCTTCTAAGTGAGCCGGACAACTAACGATAGGCGTCGGAAGGTCCTTGATCACTCATACTCTAAACTAACAAATAGTCAAATAACACACAATAATAAAATACAGATATGCACGTATTTCCGTAATTAATTTCCTAACAATTAGATTAATATCTTGGTGTTAGCAGAACACTTCTGTGGCTGAATCAGTGGCTTAGCTCTGATACCACATTCTGTCACAACCCCCGTCCCCTGTCTGTCCCGGGAACGGGCGGCCGCGAGACCAGTTTGGTGGTATCGGTGTTTATCATTTTGGCAGCGGAAATTACATCAGGACCGTAGTTAGGAAATATTTTATCAGAGTAAATACCACACTTTATATAAATATATTGGGATAAAACCCAAGTTTCATTACAAAATGTTTTATAGGGATAAACCTCATTTTATTGAAATAAAACATCTTCTTTTATTTAGGTAACTTTTATAGCCACTTTTTCCAAGCCTTCAGTGCTGTCCAGCTGGCTTCTAGTTGGCTTTCACATTTTGTTACCTGAAACGCGTTTAAAAACATTTTGTTAGTGGGAAATACTGATGAATGAATCCAAGTTTAATCAAGAAGAGTTTTATCTTTTAACAGTATTGAGAGCTATTACAATGTTTATTTCTACACAATTACTCATTCAGTATTGTCAATCCTGACTGGTGGGTCATATTACACATTGGCTAACTCTTTGTCCAATGGTAACGTGTTCCACATTTTGTATACAAAACCCCAACATACCGGCAGTAATTGAAGAACTACAAAGACTCAATCATTGCTTAATCGCATTGTAAAATAATTAAGGTTTTGTAAAAACAGTTTACAAAAAGGAGATTACTCACATTGTTGTCTTATGGTTTCCTTTAAGGGTTTCCTGGTGATTATCTATTAATTACACAAATGTACATGTGTTAGTATAATAACCCAATACCTACATTAGTAATACCCTCCCCGAGACGACATTCCAATGACTACGTCGGGCAGAACCACGACAGCCATTACGGAATCCTGGATCAATCGGGCAGCGTATCTAATACGTAACCGGGGTTATAATACTTACAACGGGGCAGAACTTCGTTAATTAGGGGGGTATTATACCCGGAGATTATGCCTACTATGCAGAAATTTTGAGAGAGAAAGAGATTTGAACGATCGGAACTGAAGGCCGAAGCTCCCAATTTATAGGAGCTGATTCGCAGTCCCTTGCGGCCCGCGTAGAAAGAAGGCAGGGCCTTCGCGGCCCGCAACATAGGCTGGGTAGGCCCTATCCTGGCCCAGTCATCGGTGTAGGTTCGACGTCTGGCTGCCACGTGGCAGCACCGGGCTGCGCCTCATGTCCACTCTGTCGCGCCCCGCGTAAGACGTAGCCAAAGGCTACGCGGCCCGCGACAGCCTAAAATCCTTGTTTTTAATTAATTTTAATAAAATAAAAGTATTCGGGGCCCGTTTTCGTATACGGGATGTATTTTAGGACGTGTAGGGATATTATAATTATTTTTTTTATGGTGTCGGATTATTTTGGAGGGTTGTTATACTTTATATCATACACTCATGCAATTGAACGACATTTAGGGTGCGTTTGGGTGGTGAAATTCAATGTAAATCAAAGGAATTGGAATATGAATTTCATATATCTAGGGCATTTCCTTCCAAATGAATTGAGGCTGATATTAGGGTAATAATTAAGATCTCCCAATTTATACAGGACCCATAGTATGTTAAAGTTTAACAAATTGATTTTAGTCATTATTGTCTTCCCTTCATATTGTAACAATACTCTGTATTTGGACTTGTAACATTATCCAAACCATTACTGAAAACCGAAATCCTAATACCAAAATAATAAATGGACTTCAAACGATGACCAAAAGCGATGAATTTGGGATTGCCGAATTGGGAGCATGAAGATAAAAACGATGACCAAAAATTAAGTGAAATAAGTACCTGGTCAAACCCGGAATGAACTTGAGGTCACGCCAATGGAGGACAAACGCGATCACTAGTGAAATTTGGGATTGCCGAATTGATAGAATACAAACCTTTTGCTCATCATATCTATGTTGTTAGTTACATGAGTATAAACTAATGTTAGTGAGACGAAAATATAACTATTAACATATTAGTGAGATGTTTTTAGTCAGTTAGTGAGACGAAGATATAACTATATACTAACATATTAGTGAGATGTTTTTAGTCAAAGAAAATTAATATTTGTCCGCATCATTCTTTTCCTTTAGTAATATAACTTCATCATAATAAGTTTTTTCCTTGATGTATAATATGTTGATGTTTCTTTTAATACATGCAAATTTCTTATCATCTACCATCCAACATTGAAATGCTTAGCCCATTGTTAGAACTTATTCCATGGGAGTGTGCACTATCTTGCGTACATTCTCCAACGTAAAAACCAGGTTCTTTGGGTGAAGGTAGTGACCTGTCACTACCTAACATCAGGATCACGGAAGTCATAGTTGGCCTATCTTTTGGGTGACGTTGAACACACAACAAACCAACATGAATTGATCGTAGAACCTGAGACACATTGATTGATTCACCTAGAGACTTAGCAACCAACTCAAGTGATCTGCCTTCATTATAGAACCCCCATGCCTGTTAAGATAATAGAACACAAGTTATGTTTTGGTATTTCACAAGGGCGAGCTGCATTAAAAGAAATAAGCAACTTTGTTCTAGTTTCTATTTTAGATAACCAACTTTGTTTTGGCTAAAACTATCATAAGGTTTTCACTTATATAACTAGTTTCTATTCAACATATAACTATATTCTGCATATGTATTATCTTAGTATAACTCGAGTATTTGAGGTTTTAATCTTTAATTTTGATTGGAATGTCTTATATAATTTTAGAAGTTTGCTTAAATTTCTAAGATACGAACATTATTCGAAGGTTTAAAATAGAAAATGGCCGAAAAAACAAAATAGATTAAAAAAACATTTTGCGGGTGCAAAATGGTAGCAAGTTTGTTAAAGGAAAATGGTCGGAAAACCTGCCGCAATTGCACTATCATAAAATTTCCGCAATTGCACTATCATAAAACAATCACCGGTTTGTAAAAGGTAAGCTGTTACCAAAATATCACAACAGCAACTGCACAGTGGCAAACAAAAGCGATCGCAACATTTGTGACCGCTCGTATGGTTCAAAATTAGGTCAGAAAATATACCAGCAGTCGTGGAACCCAGTTTTCGAGTAGCGAGGGAAAGGTGAACATTGGAACTACTCTAGCGATGTGACAACATTTTTTATCACCTTCTACCTTACCAAAAAATTGTAGTAGTTTTAATATATTCATCGTATTCAAAAAAAAAATTTGTTCCAAGTTACCACAGACTTTCATATCATCTCATCGTATTTACACCACACCCAGGAGATTACCTCTATTGTTTTGAATTATCAATAAAAATTTTTCAAGTTGATTAGTTTTATTGGTGAAAGCAAAGACAGTTATAAAAAAATAATGCCTTCTACCCTTTTGTTCAATTTGCATTTTTAACACTGCAAGGTCAAAACTTACATGTCCTATAAGGTTGTTGTAGTGTTCTTTGTGGATGAATCCTCTATTTTTCTCCCCAGACACGATTTCCAGCACCACCACGCCAAAGCTATATACATCTGATTTGATTGAAAAGACACCATTTCCTGCGTACTCTGGCGCCATATAGCCACTGTGACGAATCAAAGTTAATGCAAATGATTCATTGATAAGCTAGAATGAGATGAGGGTACGTGAATCTCACTATGTTCCAACCACTCTTTTTGTGTTTGCCTCTACCTGATTACCGCCAAAACTTCTAGCCATGCCGAAATCTGATATCTTCGGGTTCATATCCCTGTCGAGCAAAATATTGCTGACTTTTAGATCTCTGTGTATGATTCTAAGTCGAGAATCCTGGTGAATATAAAGAAGCCCGCGAGCAATTCCATGGATAATTTGGTAACGTGTAGGCCAATCAAGGAGTTCGCTTTGAGTTCTATCAAATATAAAGGAATCGAGACCTTTGTTTGGCATGTATTCATATATTAACATCTTTTCTTCTCTCTCTATGCAGTAGCCCAAGAGCTTGACAAGATTGCGATGTTGTAGTTTAGATATTGAGATGACTTCATTCTTGAACTCTTGAAGTCCTTGAGTGGATGTATTTGCTAGACGTTTCACTGCTATTTCTTTTCCGTCTTCAAGTACACCCTTAAACATAACAATATGTTTGTGTTTTGTTTAGACGTTGAATATGAAAATGAGTTAGTAAGTAAACCTCTATATCAAAATGTTGTCATAAAGGACCATAATACAGTTATAGCAAATTAAATTTTTTTTCCACCTGTTCTCACAGCAACACATGAGCACATCATATGCACAACATCGAGTTACAGAAATACCTTGTAAACGGGGCCAAAACCGCCCTCTCCAAGTTTGTTGTTCTTTGAAAAGTTGTCTGTAGCTTTAAGTAAAGTGGACAATCCAAACAATGATAACTCTACATCTTCGTCACCACTTCTATTTTCAAGATCATGTTCAAACTCATTTTTGGGTGCTCCTGTGAAGTAGGCCATTTACGTAACAAAATGATTCAGTACATTTTGGGGGATATTTAACGGTTTTCGTTATGATAATAAAACATAATGTGAGCCGACAGGTAGAGAGTATTCAAACTTCATACCTTGTTGATGTCGCTTCTTCTTACGGTAACGATAAAATAAGCATATTGAAACTAGGATGACCAGAACCACTAATATGGGTACCATAACTCGTACTCCTATCCCTTCAATAATTGAACTTTTCCTGTTTCCTATAGAGTTTGTGCCAAAACAAAATGTTCATGTGAAGATGAGTCATATGAAGATCAAAATAAAATTACTGTTTTGGTTACCTAACTCCGAAGGTGGCATTCGTATATAAAGAGTGTCCCCGTTTAAAGCAAATGTTCTGATATCAATCAGGTCACCGAACCAGAGCAAGCAACCGCTTCCAGTCACTGAGATGTCCGAATTTGTGTAAGCAGTACAAGAACAATTGCTTTTACACATCTTCTCACAGTCCACAAGGGTCATGGTCTGGTTGTACCATGACCCCTTAGTGTCGGGTAACTTCAAGTTAGAATATTTTTTGAACCCTTCTTCCGGTCCACAATCCAAAGGGATAGTACGTCGACACCCTTGTGACCAGTTTCCACCCCTCCACTGATCAGGAGATCTGGGTTCAAACCCCTTCAAACATTCACAAACCAGGGAGTTTTCAATGTTGCACCTCCCGAATGGCCCACATAGAGCGTATCGATCACAGCGATCGCTATCTAGGGCCTGAAAAAGGTTCCATTCTTGTTTGCTATCAGCCCATAAGAAGCGCTCCATACGACCATCTGGCTGTAACACCAACCTCGTTGAAACCGAAGTATTTCTAAGCTCACTCCGGTAGTAAATTTCTCTTTGATTAAGAACAAAGGTGAAGTTGTAAATCGGGTTTGGTCTGAAATTAGGGAGTCCGGTATATCTAAGTCCATTCCACGGACCTGTCCGAAACATTATGCTCGTGCCGTCCATTAGGATCGGCTGAGGATAACCTCTCTTATCAATCCCATAAGAAAAATTACCGGAAGAAGGATCATTGACGGATTTCCATGACGTCAGCCGCCATTCAACCCCGGTAACCAAATTCCAGCCATACTTCATTACGGGAAGAAGAGTGTCCGTCAAAAAGTCGAAACTTTGCCATATGGGATTTTCTTGATCACCTTCCTCGTAAATTATAAAGTTGCCTGTATCTAGAAGCTGCCCAATCGGATTCATCACCGATGCTCTTGATGAGTTCGCTGATGACCATAGAATCTTGCCCGTTGTGGAATCCCGGAGAATTAAAACTCCCTGAAGGGTGAGAGTTAGCTCGCCGGAGGTATCTGTGAGTGGTGCGTCCCGGTTGGCTACCCATACAACGGTCCGTTTTGGTATTTTCTTGTACCAAATTCCGACATAATGGTTCGTGGAGTTGGCGGGGCTAAAGAAACCAAGTTCGAAGGTTTCTTGGGGTGAAACGATGGTTTTATTGTATCTAATGGTTTCGTTTACGAATAGGGTGTCTGCAGCATAGGTGCAAGCTATTGAGACATAACCCACAAAAAGGAAGCCAAAGATCAACTTGGTCTTGGTTACTCTTCCATCAGCCATTAACGTAACAGGAACCATACTCTGGAGATTCTAATTTAAGAAGGTATTGATTCAGATTAGAATATTTAAGCAGTTGTTTTGGTATGGCTGCATTATATTTTAGTCATTCATAGTCACTATCAGTTGTATTTTATAAGAATTACTATGGCTGCATTATATTTTAGTCATTCATAGTCACTATCAGTTGTATTTTATAAGGGTAGAGGGTGTGGGATAACCCCCCTTGGGGCTTTATAGCGTCACATCAGCGCCACGTAGGCGCCACGTCAGCCAAAGGGGCTTTATAACCCCCCTTTAACATGGAGGGTGTGGTGATAACAAGTGGGGCGCTATAGAGAAAAAATAAAAAAAATAAAAATTTTTTTGATTGGTTTAAATAAGTGGGTCCCACCTGATAACCCCCCTTCTTCAAGTTAACATGATGGAGCCCCCTCCTATAGCGCCCCCTTTAATTTGGTGGGTGTGGAGGTATAGCGCCCCGGGGCGCTATAGGTGATGACATGGCGGGGGTGGCGCCCCGACACCCTCCGGCCTAAGAAAAGAAAAATACAATGTTTTGTTTTTGTTTTTGTTTTTCATAATCATCATCATGGAATCAAGTAATCAACCATTTGAAAAACGCAATCTAGGAAAATAAGGATTTACAATTAATTTTGTAAAAAAATCATGTCCTTGAAAACGCTGATACATATCAGGCTTGCACGTGATCTTACAGATTTTTTTAACTCAAAAACTTTTTTATCTTTTGCCATTATACTTCATAAAATTTGATTTTTTACTTTTAACCAAAAACTTTTTATAAAATTCAACTTTGGTCCTAAACTTTTCATCTTTCACAAATTTTTTGTTTTACATTTTGTTCTAAATGCTACGAGTTAACAAGGTTTAACATGTATGTGTGGTTAAGTGTTTTTACGTTTTGTTTTACCTTTTGTGAGTTAATACGACGCAACGTGTCACACCCCAACCGACGTCATAACACGTTGGGGCGTGATTGTGGTTGTTAACACATGACATTATTAAAGTTGATGTATTTAATCATATACAAAATTAAATATCAAATACGTGAATTGAATTGTCTCAAATGTAACATTACAAAACATAATGTTTTATTTATTACATCTAAGTCCCATGCTTTCTACGTCATTCATCAATCAAGCTTGTAAAGTCTCAAACTGCATATCCTATATCATGTATAAAATAAAAGGGTAATGGGCTGTTTGGTAGTCTCTGAATGGTCATTAAGAGACTAGCTCTTAATGGAACCATTAAGAATTTTACCAATGAGAAGGTAGAAAAATGTGACATTTGATGATTTACCATTCAGAGGTTACCTCTCAATCATTCAGACTTGAGGTTACCTCTTATTCATTCAGAGGTTTTAAACCATTAAGAGGTAGCATCTGAATGGTCATTAAGAGGCTACCAAACAACCACTAAACCAACATGTTGGTAAGTAAACATAAGATTATAGTACTGACGTACGTGTGTAAACACGTATTTTGTATAGTTTTGTGTCGGTTTTAAGTATTTAAACGTGTTTATTCGTATTGGTATAGGTGCTTATCACACGTTGGGTTTTTCAGGTTTAACGGGGTCTAAACGAGGAAAAAAGAGCATCCAAGCTGGAAAATGGGTTTGACGGGTCAACACGGAACCTACAGCACAAGTTCTGGAAACTTGACTCCCTCGCGCCACACGAGGGAGCATACTTGGTCAGGCGCATGGCATGACAGAGACGCAGTCAACAAAAGTCAAACTTGACTCCCTCGCGCCACACGAGGGAGCAGAATGGTTCTGGCACGTGGCGCAATAGCGTATGGCGGTGAATTTTGGGCTTTTAACCAAATTTTGCGTGGAAACTTCCAACATTTCATTCCCAATCGTCAAAGACGAATTCAGAGGCGATTTTAGGCGATTTCTACGGTATTCTTCCATCTTCCAAGACGTTTCTACATGTCCGATCAATTCTCGATGATAATTGAAGTTTTGTGATAACTTCCATGCGCGACTAAACGCTTGTGACTTCCGCCCGGACGAAGGATTGTCTCGTTTAGCATTAAACTTTGTTTTTCGAATTCATTTTTAACTGGTAAATCTTGACCACTTGTGTTAATTTTATGAAATGGTCATTATATTTGAGTTGTTTGTTGTTTAACAAGCGTATTGGCGATTTTCTTGTATCGCTAGCGGGTTGGTAAATTGGTGGGTAATTGGTATAATCAAATGGGATATTAGGTTGTATGGTGAATTTGTAAACGGGTTTTTGTGTTAAAACGAGCAATCGGGATTCTGGGTGGAGGTTACTTTTCTCATCCTGATAAAAACTTTATTAATTAATTCTTGTGTTTTTGAAATCAATCAATCAATCCAACCCCTAATTAGTTAATCTTAGTTTTTAGTTTAAATCTTCTACATTGAGCACAAATTCTCCGTAGATATGATACCCGACAAACTCCAGTTTACATTATCTACTTAGTTTAATTAGGTTTTTGCATGACCCTTATGACAGTCATCAAAATGGTGTCGTTGTCGGGGAATTCGTGCGCCTAGTGTTAGTTTAGAACTAGTTGTTTTTCTTGTTTTCCAAAAATCATAAAAAACCCAAAAATATTTCTTTTTGTTTATTTTTGTTTCGTTCGGTATTACGCGCAATTCTTGTTTACTTGTGTGGAGGTGATTTCTTATTGCATGCATACCAGGTTTTCAAGAAGATCATCACCGCTTCTTTTCAACCCCGAAATTGAAAAGACCGCCAGACAGAACTTAGTTCTTCGTTCAACATTAAAAGGAAAATGCGCCAGTTTCAACAATGAATCCTCTAGAAAATCAACCGAACCTGAACCAGCAACCACCAAAACAAGAACCACTTCCCGACATGCCACCACCTCTGTTTTCACCAGAACCACAAAACAAACCCAAATTCAAAATCAACAAAATCCACCCCCACCACCACAACAAACTGTGAACGCCAGACAAACTCCACCTCCACAGGGATAATTTCATTTGGTCTGAGGAACACGTTACCCGGTAAACAAATTGGAGTGGAAAATGAAATGGAAGAGTTGTGTAGGTTCTAATTTGGTTTGTAACTCACAAATTGATTATAGGTTATTAATGTGAGTTAATGGATTTTGACTTAGGTTTGAATTAGGGAGTTATGAGCGAGTTAATGATTGGAATAAGGTCCTACAAATATGTCTAGTTTTGCAAGGCTCAAGATGAAACGAAAATCAAAGCTTAAAAGTCGAGATTAAATGCTGTGCGGAAGATCGGTTCACGAAACAGCTCGCCTGTAACAGGTTCTTGCCTGCGTGACGCTTGGGGAGTGTCTTTGTTCGACCAGGTCAACATGTGTGTTGCGTAATTTGTGAGGTTTGACCCTAGATTTGCGTATATTCCAAAAGTGCATTGTTTAAACAATTTTAACGAATGTAATTAACATAATATCGTATATACAAACATGTAAAGACAAAACAATAATATGTGTAGCAGTGTGTGTCACAAAACAAATAAAATAACTTAAAATTTTTAATAGTTTCATTGTCTGATTAAAAGTTCGAGTTACATCAAATATGAAAACGGGCCAGGTTATGGATACGGATAGTTGAGGGGTGTCACACAACTTGCGTGTGTCGTTCACTTTTTTACGTCTATTTTTACCGTTTCACAGGTTCGTCGCAACGTGGAGGTCCTAGATCGACTTGTTTTTTTCTATGTTTTACGTTTTGTTTTAATTTCTTTGCATTAACATGGTACAACTTCAGCGTTGATGGTCGGTGACAGTAGTGTGACATTGGCGGGAGGTTTAACGTTTTACGTTTCGCTCTAATTTTTGCGTACAAACACGTTTCAACGGGCGTGCATGGTAACATGTTTATGTGTACTTTTCGTTTGGTTTTGTCTCTTTTGTTTTTCGAGCTTTTCCAGTATTGGTGGTCATTGACGACATTTTGGTATTGAGGGGCTACTTGGCACGGTTTTACCCCCCCCCCCCCCCCCACGGGGCACCACAACACGGCTAAAAATATAAATATTAAAACAAACGAAATTTAAAAACTTGAGTTTTTATCTTTTTTATATTACTTGTGGAAATAAAACCTCTCTCAACTATTTAGATATTGTTTTTGTAAAGGAATTTTAAAACTTAAAATTATTAAAACTAAATTTCTAGAAGTATTTACAAACTTATCTTTTCTAAAAAGTTTTAAAAAGTTGAACATTTTTATATCATTTAAAATTTTACAAACTTAAAGTTATTAACATGTAGTTTATTTTTATAAAGGGAAAATTACCTACATAATCATGTTAGACTATACTTTCTTTTTCCAAGATAGGCATAGAAATCTTTTATCCAAGTAGTCAACCGTATTTGACCGATCACAAGTTGTCACTTCAGCACCACTGGCTGAGACGGCTAGAATTTTGGTCTACACTTTTAGCAAGATATAAGATTTAGGCTACACTATTTTTGCAAGGAGACTGAACGCTTGAGATAGCTAAGCCTACAATTTTTTGTGAAGGTCTTAACACGATTAATCGCAGCTAAGACTATTCCAAAAAAAACTAAAACTTATCGTTTATTTTTGAAAACTCATTATCTAGGTTCTCCCCCGCCAATTATTTTGCCTAAAAATCCCATAAGTTTTCGGCTCCGCGAAACTTTTGGTCAAACTCGGCCACCGGACATAAGAACAATTTGAATTTGATTTGAAGTTGAAAAGTAAAAACAAAACTACATTTTATATGGTGCCGTGGACTATCACGCATAAATTTTAAATAGCAATTGTTTTCGTTTTCAGTCTTTCATGGTCATTTGTCTAGCAATTTTTTTTTTTAACAGAGAATTTCATTAAACCAACAAAACCACTCGAAGCCGAGCGGCCGAACCCCAAACAAGACAACCTTGTCTAGCAATTATTTTCGATCTTTCATAGTCGTTGTCAGTAGAAAATGACAAGATAAAAAAGGCAAATGTGATTTGTTTCTTTATTATTAATTGATCTAATATCAACCACCCATTTGACATTTAGGAAAGAGAAATTGATATTTATTGATTGAAACTTGGTCAGCATAATTATTAAGGATAGTTTTACTGAAGTTAGTTTTAATGACGTCGATGATGTATGAAACACCCAACCCCCTTCCTTGCCATTTCCTCTCTCTTCTCTCTCACACACACCTCTCTCTTCTCTCTCACACACACACTATGCTAAGGGTGTAAATAAGCCGATCAACTCGCAAGTTACCTCAAGATCGGCTCGAGAAAAATATGGAAACTAGCCGAGCCTTATCAGGTGTGGGTCTGATATGCTTATAGAACCGTGTGGATCACTGTTTAATCATAATTTTGTTTCTGATTTGGTTTCTTTAAGTGTTGTACGAAGTTATTAAACTCGTCTATTGAAGCATGATTTAGTGGTTGAAAGTAAGTTTTTTAAGCTTACTATTCAAAAGTTTTTTGGTAGTCTTGTGGTTTGTGATAGATGTTATAGAATCTTAGATTCTAGTTTTATTACATCTCACTGGTATTTTATCACTATACATCATTGTTGTTTACTTACGTATTTCTTCCTAAAGTAGAAATTTGTAATTCTGTTATGTTCTTCATTTTTGAGTAGACAGATGCTTTATCATTTGCTTTCATAGTTTAAAAAAGGCAAAGTCGTTGCTAAATAAATTTTATGTTGAAAGTTTATGCTTCATTATTATAAATGCAGAAATGAGAAAAAATGTTTTGACAAAATTTAAACATGTTTGAAATACAAAACTGAGAGGGTGTTAAAAATAATAAATAATATTGTGATACTCAGTTTTATATTTTATAAATGTTTCTAATATTTGTAATTCTTTAAATATGAGGTATGGATTTATGCATGTGGGCTGCTGCTGATTAAAGGTTGGTGTGGGCTGCTTCTGATTAAAGGTTGGACTTCAGCTAATAGCTGCTGCTGCTGCTGCTATTGGGCTGGTGTATTGCAGATGGGCTCGTGAGTTGCAGATAAGGCTGGACTTCAGCTGCAGTATATAATCTCCCATTTGTCTTGTTTGTCAAAGATAGAGAAGGAACAATTAGGACTTCGGTTCCAGTAGATATTTTTCTTGGTTCTCTCTCTGATCCTCTCGCGTACTAGATTTAGGGCTGTGGTCGTAGTTCTTCAATTCTTTGTAGAACTGATCGCCTGTTAGATTTAGTGTAGTTGATCATCTGGTTGA